>SNQJ01S0177400.1:9358-19820 GCA_010110895.2 Picea sitchensis
TAGTTCTAAGTTCGAACTAAAGCATGTCAGTCTCAAGTCTAGTTCTAAGTTCGAACTAAAGTGTAATGCTGAGTTGTAACCAATCTCAAGTCTAGTTCTAAGTTCGAACTAAAGTGTAATGATGAGTTGTAACCAATCTCAAGTCTATTTCTAAGTTCGAACTAAAGTATGAAGCCGAGTTATGACTAATGCATGAAATCATGTTACTATTTCGAGCTTCTCCTCTTCCCCTCTTCAGCCTATATAAGAAGAGGTCGAATCCTCTCTTTAACACAGTTTTGCAACACAATTTTCATATGCAGGTTGAGGGTGAAGTAATTGAGGAGCACATTAGTGATAAAGAGACAACACATCAGAGGTGTATTTACGCAAGGTATTTTAATTCTTTGTAAGGTTAGAGTCATCTTGGAAAGATCTTTGAGAGCAGAACATTCATGGTGGATATTTGTAAGAGATCCTACATTATTAATGCAATAAAGGAATATTGTTTGCTGGGGTTTTTCTCCCTGTACAGGGTTTCCCCAGGGTATATGTGTTGTTGATGTGCATGCTTACTCATTTACATAGTTATTTCTATTCGATTTTGATTTGGTATTGTTGAAGTATATTGAGCTGGAATCAAAGTATTGAAGAAAATAAAATAATTAATCTTCATAAGAAATCAAGCTAATAATTTAACAAATTGATCCTATTACATGCAATTGTTAATGAATGTTAAAGAAGATAAATGTAACTTCTAAAATTATAACATGGTATCAGAGCATGCATGAATAGAAGACAATTCGCAGATCTAGAAGACAAAAGGAGCCATTTTTCTTGATAGGAGTGGTTGTCAGACAAGACAACACCACCAACAAGTGCACCCTAGTGGAGGGAATCTTTTCGCTGGATCAGATCTTCAGAATACAAAATTTTTGATTTAAGGGAAAGATGACTACCAGAACCAATATTGATGAGAAGATGGAGGGAGATGAAAACTTCAGAGCTTGGAGGTCCAAAGTATCCCTCCTCCTAGAAGAACATGATTTAGAGAAGTTCACTAAACAAGAGGTTTTAAAACTAGAGGGAGATGAGGCTAAAGAAAAGCATAAGAAGGATATGGTCAAAGAAAAAATGATTATTGCAAACTCCATTAAGGACTATCTTATTCATCACATATATTCACTATCCACTCCAAAAGAAATGATGGATGCCTTAACCCGTTTGTTTTAAAGAAACAACATCAATCGAAGAATGACCTTGAGAACTCAGTTAAAGAACACAAGGATGCAAAATTCAGAAACCATCCACTCTTACTTCTCAAGAGTGAACCAAACCAAGGAGAAAATAGAAGCCATTGGTGATACAATGAATGGATAATCAATGGTGATGACCACCTTGAATGGCCTCCCAAGGTCATGGGATTCATTTATTCAATGGATATGCTCAATAAGGAAGCTACCCAAGTTCAATAGTCTATGGGAAGATTGCAACCAAGAACAAGCAAGGACGACATCAAGAGAAGAGAAGATGACAGATGATGATCAAGATCTAACTGACCACACCAAAAAAGGAAAGAGAAAGAAAGAACCCTCCTCACCCCAAAATTTTTAGAAGGGACAAATAAATAACCCAAATATTAGATGTTTCTGTTGTCAGAAAATGGGACACATTTCTAGGAAGTGTTCATTTAGAGACCAAGGGAAAAGAAAGGAGGTAGAATGCATCATGTTCATATATCTAAAGATGATGAGCCACCCAAGAAGGTTGCAAAGGAAGATTAATCAAGTGATGAGAAGTATGTTCTTATCTTATCCCTTAAAAGAACCGTCACTCATGGAAGTGACATTTGGCTGGTGGACAATGGTGCTTCCAAGCACATGACAAGTTATAAAGACTCCTTGTCTAACCTTACTCATAAGGATTCACCTCACAAGGTAAAATTTGGAGATGAATATCAATATCCAATCAAAGGAGTAGGAGAAGCCTCCTACAAGTTAGACTCAGGGAAGCCAATGAAGATGAAGGAAGTTCTCTATTTTCCTAGATTGAAGAAGAACCTTCTCTCGATTTCAACATTTGATGAGAACGGTTACAAAGTTTCGTTTGTTGATGGACAAGTTCTTATGTGGCATAGATGGAAGACTTTTGATGATGTTGTGGTGATTGGAGTTCAAGAGGGAGGACTCTACAAATTGAAAGGGTGATCATATTCAACATTAATTCACGACACTATGAATCCCAGTGAATTATGGAATAGGATATTTTATCACCTACATTACAAGGCCCTACAGAGTCTAAGAAAGATCATGATGAGATTACCAGAGATCTAGGAAAAACTAGACAGTGTGTGCAAAGGTTGTGCAGAAGGCAAGAACGTGAAGCACTCCTTTCCCAACAGTGATAGTAGAGCCAAAAGAGTATTGGACATCATGCACTCAGATGTGTGTGGACCAATGTCAACAACTTCACTAAGAGGGTATGCATATTATGTGTATTTTATTGATGATTACTCACGTAAAATTTGGACCTATTTGTTGAAGGAAAAGAATGAAGTGTTTGGAAAATTCAAAGAATTTATGGCACTGATAGAAAACCTAACAGAGTGGAATATAAATACCTTGCGATCAGAAAATGGAGGAGAATTCACTTTATAGGAATTCAAAGAATATTGCAAGGAAGCTGGGATTAAGAGGGATATTTCTACTCCCTACAATCCTGAACATAATGGAGTAGCAGGAAGGAAGAATCAAACAATCATGGAAGCAGTTTAGGCTATGATCCATGATCACGATCTACCTATGCATATTTGGGTAGAAGCAATAACAATGAAATGTATGTTCAGAACAAAAATCCCCACAAAGTACTTGAAAACAAGATACTAGAGGACATGTTTTCATTTGAGAAGTCGAAAGTCATCCATCTAAGGATATTTGGATGCCTCGTATTTATGCATGTCCCCAAGGAAAAGAGGACAAAATTGGATCTATTCGGAAGGAATGGCATATTTGTTGGTTACAGTGACACATTGAAGGCATACATGATATATATTCCCAATCACCAAAAAGTTGAGATTAGCCGAGATGTCACCTTCGATGAGAGTGCATCTTTCAACAAATCAAAACAGGACTATGCAAAAGAGGAGAACGAGGAGGAGAATGCAGTTACTAGAGTTCTAGAGGTAGAAGAATTTGAATCAGAGGAAGTCATTCATGAGGATAATGACATTGCAAAACCTCAGAGGCCAACTAAGATTCCTTCTCGTAAGAGAAGACCAACTTGGGCATAGGAGCTCATAAGAGATGCAGAAAGATATGGTTCCCCAGAGAAATAACTCAGGGAACGTAAGAAGATGAAACCATATTCCAACTATGTGGCATGTTTGTGTGATATCATGGATGTAGAATCATCCACTTATGAAGAGGCTGCATAAAATAGGGTATGGAAGGATGCCATGGGGGAGGAATATCAGTCCATAATAAAGAGTGATCTCTGGGGTGTGGTCCCCAGACTGAAGGAGAAATCAGTAGTAAGTTCAAAATGGATCTACAAAATTAAGCACACAGTTGATGACAATATTGAAAAGTATAAGGTTAGATTTGTGGCTCGAGGATTCTCTCAGAAGGAGGGCATTGACTACGAGGAGACATTTTCTCCCGTGGTGAGATATACCTCAATCAAGATTATACTTTCATTTGCCACAATAATGAAATGGAAGGTGCATCAGATGGATGTGAATATAGCCTTCTTGAATGGTGAAATAAAAGAGGAAGTATATGTGTAGCAACCACAAGGGTTCAAGGTACATGACAGGGAGACACATGTGTGCATATTGAAGAAGGATTTATATGGATTAAAGTAGGCACCCAGAGCATGGTATGGAAGGATTGAAAGTTTTCTGACAAGCTTAGGATTTACAAAGAGCAGTGCAGATCCTAACCTTTACTTTAAGGTTGTTGATGATGGTTCGATAATACTACTATTCTATGTGGATGACCTGTTTCTAACAAGTGTGGAAAATCTCATCTCAGAGTGTAAGAGAAAATTAGATGCTGAGTTTGAGATGAAATATATTGGGATGATGCATTAATTTTTGGGTCTCGAGGTATGGTAAAGACAGGATGTGATCTTTCTGAATCAAGGGAAGTATGCGATGGAAATCTTGAAGAGGTTCGAGATGTTGGATTGCAAGGAAATGGCTACACCTATGGTATCAAATATGAAGTTGCTGTAGGATACAACTTTAGAGACCGTGGATGCTACTTTATATAGGAAGATGGTGGGGTTGTTGATGTACTTGATGAACACGAGACCAAATATATGTTTTGTTGTGAACACCCTGAGTCACTATATGGAGAAGCCCAGGCAGGTTCATTTGGTCACAACAAAACATATGATAAGGTACCTTAAGGGTACATTGGATTATGGTCCCAGGTATGTGACAGACCATGAGTTCGGGTTATATGGATATTTAGATTCAGATTGGGTCGACAATATTTTTGATCGGAAGAGTACTTCGACATATTGCTTCAGTCTAGGCTCCAGTATGGTTTCGTGGAGTAGCAAGAAGAAGTCATGTGTAGCACTCAATATGGCTGAGGCTGAATATGTGGCAACATGTGCAACATGTAGAGATGAAGTGTGGCTTAAGAAGCTATTGTTTGGGTTATTTGGTCTCAAACTGGAGGTGACCTACATTTGGTGTGACAACCAAAGTTGCATGAAGTTGTCAGAGAATTTGGTGTTCCATGACAGGTCGAAGCATATCGAGATAAAATATCACTATATCTGGGATATGGTATAGAGGGGAATAGTGAGGCTCTAGTGCATGACTATCGAGGATTAGGTTGCAGACATGTTGACCAATCCATTGTCGAGGAGAAAGTTCGAGCACTTTATGGACAAGCTTGGCATGGCCCCTCTTCAGAGGGAGTGACGAGGTACAGATGCATTGCGGGATAGTGGATGTCTTGGTGACATGTTGTACCTATTTGAGAGCTACCCACATGCCTTGGATGCATTGACTGTGAAGTAACAGGGGTGCACATGATGAGGTACAAATGTATTACGTGTTAGTGGATGTCATGGTGACATGTTGAATCTATTTGAGAGCTACCCACAAACCTTGGATGCATTGGCTATGAAGTCATGTTGTAATATGGATATTCGATGATGTAAAGATTCATATATTCAACAGTCAATGGTCATGAGATTGTGTGGCAACAAAGAATACCTTCCTAGTTAAGAGGGAGTGTTGATATTTTGATGTAACTACGGAAAATATTATTTTGTATTTGCATTGGTCAAACCTCAAGAAGGTTATTGTAATCTTATTGTATAAATCGGCTCAAAATAAATTATTATTTTATTGTTATCCTTATTGTAAAATTCAAAATGAAACCTCTTAGGGTTGTGGCTTTTCGGGAGTCAAGTTATGTGTATAAATAGAGGTTGAGTTCCTCTCATTTGCATACACACTCAACTCGTCTTCTCTTGTGTATTTGGAGCATATCAAAGGAGGTATAACGCAAGAGGTCTTGGTTTCTTGGTCTTTGGTATCTTGGTCTTGTTCTATTTGTGGAGAGTTATAACGTGACATTGTACTGGTTGAAGGAATCTGTACTGAATAATTGTTTGTTGGGTTTTCTCCCCCATGAGGGTTTCCCAGGATATATCTTTTTTCCAGTGATTGTTTATCTTTAAGTGATCCTATTACATGCAATTTTTAATGAATGTTAAAGAAGAAAATTATAACTTCTAAAATTATAACAGGACCAAACAACAAGCCTCTAAGATTAGAATTGAGATAAAAATAAGAAACATAAGGTGTAAGCATCCCAAGAACATGGAAGAGGAGTTAGGAAGCTATATCAAGATTTGAAGCCAATTTGGGTGTGTACCTGTAAGATATTTTCAAGAATGGAAGAAGAATAAAAGAGGATTTACAAAGAGGAAAGGAGAGATATAAATAGTCAAAGGAATAACATCAAAGAGTAATTAGTGAACATTAAATTATTTGTTGGAGAAATAAATTTGTATAGAAAAGTCATATCACATGTTTTTACTTCAAATCGTGGGTTTGTCAGCATGTACCGCATGATATTTTTCCAAATCATGCCTTGTATTCTACAAGCCATGAATTATAGCCACACTACAATGCAAGGAATCCATGAGTCACTTGGTGCCAAAATTCTAGGAATTATTAAGGAATATTTGACCGAGTGAACCCCCAATTAAGCAACCCAAAATGGATTTGATCCATTAAGAACCTGAAATGAAGCATCCAAAAATCATATGGGCCACAACATGGGCACAAAGCCCCAAAATGGTCCCATAGATTAATCAAGTGCCCAAGTCTAATATGGCCAAATCAATGAGAAAAGGACAGATAAAGTGTCTACTTGTAGCAATTACAAGAATCAATTAATGACAAATTCAAAACACCTAAAATCAATTCCATGTATGCTAGATAAAAAATTGATCAACTCATGATCTCATTGAGAATATCTTGAGAAATACCATAGATTGGTCATCCTAGCTAGGAGGAAACATCATCATATGAAAATCCTTATATGAGGAAATAGTGGTAGATGCAAAACCTATAGATGTGACACATGTAGAGGAAACAACTATAGATGCAACACCATTGGATGAAATAAAGGGGGTTGCAACATTGGTAGAAGGAACAAAGGTATGTGTATGGAAGATTGAGGCAATATAAGAAGTACCACACAAACCTACAATGTGTGTAATGATATTATAAGGGTGTCTCTGAAGTAGTGGTGCGGGTGGGCAGTGATAAAATCCCACATGTTACAATATCAAAGTATGGCCCATACAACGATAGTGTAAGGGTACCTTTGAAGCATAGATAGGGTAGGAGGTGATAAATTCTCATGGAATACAATATGAGAGTATGGACAATGTGAGGATAAACCAAAATACCAATGGCTTGGTGGACATGTAGTAGTTAAACCATTTTGGCAGGGAGGCCATGAAAAATTCTATCCAAGTATTACAAACAACAAATTCCAATCGTAGTAATGTTGCTACAAAACCATGAAAGTATAGGTGCTTACATTCAAAAAAATGTTCTTGAATAAACTACCTAGATTTGCAACATGATAGGTAGATATTGGAAGCCAATGAAACTAGGGCTCCAAGTGTTTCATCCACGCGCTACAAGTTTTCAAGATTAAAAAATAACTAGATAATAAAAATTAGACTCATCGATCTAAAAACATGTTTGTTGTAATACCTCATGCCAATGTAGGATGGATAGAGGAGGTGCATTGCCAAAGTGTGCAATGAAAGGTGGAAATTGGATCTTATGCTTGATTTGTGAATGAAACAAATCCGTTGGTGGTTGCATACATATTTCTAATATGTTAGATTAGTACAAAAACATAAAAATAAAAAATATAGTAATTTATTTTCACATTAACCAGATTTAACTTGACATGTAATACTTGACTACGAGGAGAATTGTCAACCCCAAGTAGAGATGGTTAATTGATGTATTCTCTCACCAACTGTAGAAAGACATGTCAAGCTATTTATGATTCATAGAAAACAACAAAACAAAGCAACACAACATGATAATACTATAAATAAACAACATAAAGTCATCAAAATAGTCAAATGGAAAACCATAGCTAAGATGACGTAGAGCCCCTACCTCGACAGGGTCTGCTGACCTCCCGATCAATGGATCTTCTTCTGTTCTCGAGCTCTCTTGCTCTACAACCAATTACAATGAGAATGATAATACAATCTATCTACGATGGAGTATTCTTGAGTTTTCCCTCCTACAACCGTAAGCTATCTTATCGAATTAAAGACTATAACTACTTTACATTTATTACAATAAATGTCTGCAACCGACATATGAGAATGAATGCTCAAGATCTATATTACAACCCCCAAAAAATTAAAATAAAATACATCCTTCCAACTTTAATGTAAATGGTCCTTATTTTGAAATTCAAAAATGTCTTCAACATGCGCGCTAGCATATCCAACTATCCTCCACTCGCGCTTAGCTGACGATGCTCCTACATCATACTCCTCTAGCTGAAAAATTCATGGACTCATGTCCATGAGCCTCTGCACCATCTGTCCATGTTTCTGGATATCTGCTTCACTTTCCCAACTAGCATCTTCAATTGGGTGTCCCTTCCACTTTACCAAATATTCAAGATATGTCTTCCTCCGGGTTTTCTTGCTAACTCTCTGGTCAATGATCTTTTCCATCTGTAGATTTTCTGCTATAGGCATCTGTTTGACCCACTAAATTACCTTCTGATTCTCTGCTCCTCTCGCTCCATCTTCTCTACAAGGATAAATATCTGGTACATTGAATATGGGTGATATGCCCACATCATCTGACAATTCTATCTCATAAGAATTTGCCTCAATTTTTTGTAAAATCTTACATGGCCTTATCTTTTTCATCTTCAATTTATTATATGTTCCCCTTGGGAACCTTTCTTTTATGAGGTGTGCCAAAACTAAATCTCCCACTTCAAATTGAAGCTCTCTTCTGTGCTGATCTTCTCCATGCTTGTATTCCTGGCTAGAACTCTGCAATCGCTCTCTGATTTTACTATGGAGCTCCTGCATCTCTGCTGCAAAATATTCCGCTCCAGCACTCCTGAACTCACTCTGCTCTAAGTATCTCAACTCAGATACTCCCCTTGGCTGCATTCCATACAGTATCTAGAATGAGCTCCTTCCAATGCTTCTATTAGGTGAATCATTATATGCAAATTCCGCTTGTGGCAAAATCTGATCTCATTGACTATGGTGTTCATTTACTAAACTCCTCAATAAGTCCCCCAAACTTCGATTTACTATCTCAGTCTGTCCATCCGTATGAGGGTGATATGCTGAGCTAAAGGATAAATTCGTCCCTAGATTCTTCCATAGTGTCCTCCATAAATGACCAATAAATTTGGTATCTCTGTCTGAAACAATACTCTTGGGTAACCCATGAAGTCAAACAACTTCTTTGAAAAATAGATTTGCAATGTGTGTTGCATCATTGGTTTTCTGACATGGAATGAAATGTGCCATTTTGGAAAATCTATCGAATACCACGAATATGGAATCACAACCTCTCTGTGTCCTCGGTAGTCCCAACACAAAATCCATGCTTACTGTGTCCCATGACCTCTCTGGTATTGGCAATGGTTGATATAATCATGTATTCTGTCTTTTCCCCTTTGCGTGCTGGCATATTCTACATCTGTTGACAAATTTTCGCACATCTGTACTCATTCCTGGCCAATAATACAAACTGTTCAGTTGCGCAAATGTTTTATCATGGCCGAAATGTCCAGTCAATCCCCCACTATGTTTTTCCTTCAAAAGGTTTTCTCTCATAGAATTCTTCGGGATACATAACTGATTTCCTTTGAATAACAGTCCATCCTGAATTAAATATTCAGTCCATTGGCTCCTGTCTCTTAGAACAAGATTCTCACATGTTTCGCAAGTGTCCTTGAAATCTGAATCATCTCTGTACATTTCCTTAAGGCTATCAAAACATAAGGTATTCACTCGAAACTCCTGCAGAATCAAACATTTCTTGCTCAATGCATCAACAACCTTGTTAGCATTTCCAGAAATGTGCTTTATAAAAAAAGTAAAGTTCTGCATGAACTCAACCCATTTTGCATGTTTCTAGTTCAGTTTCTCCTGTCTGGTTACAAACTATAAGGCCTGATTTTCGCTATACAAAAAAAACTCTTTTGGAACCAGGTAGTGCCTCCATTTCTTCAGCGCCTGTATGACTGCATAAAAATCTTTATCATAAGTGGAGTAATTTCTTTTGGCTTCATTCAGTTTCTCACTAAAGTATGCCACTGGTCTATTGTATTGACTTAATACTGCTCCAATCGCAAATCCACTTGCGTCACATATCACTTGAAATGTTTTACCAAAATTTGGTAGAACCAGAACTGGTTGTTCAGTTATCTTCTCCTTCAACAACTTGAAACTTTTCTCTACTTCCTCTGTCCAATGAAAATACTTATGTCTCTTCTTGACTGTGTCCATCATCGACGCACAAATCCCACTAAATTTTTTGATGTACTTTGATCTAGGTGGATATCGGTGGCCACCCACCTTTTTCAACTGGCTCAAAAGAGTTTTCTGGCAAATTTGACAATTTACTATTTTTAGCAGTTTTTAACTTCCAGGGCCATTTTGAGGGCCTAAATGAAGGTTTTTCGAGATCGAGGTTCTCAATCATAGCTTAAGGCATTATTGAGCCCCCAAAATGAATCTCCTCGATGATACATTTCCAACAAGTTATCATATGCCTAAAACAAAGATCATATGCAAAAGTTACGACCCCGGGAAGTTGATGTACTAACTTACCCAAACGGGGCCCACATGACTTTTGGCACTTCATCTCCTAGGGTTAGGTTTTTGGATGTCTAGGGTTTTTGACATTCCTGTTTATTGTAAAAAGGCCTTC
>SNQJ01S0177402.1:0-19788 GCA_010110895.2 Picea sitchensis
CTAAATGACCATATGAGGCAACAAAGTTTAAGTTTTCATCACCATTTCCAAGAGAATAAAGAAAGAAATCACCATAACTATAGCTAGAAGCGTAATGGTAGGGACCCAAATTTGGATACTCCTGAAACGCTCATACCTAGTGTTTGATATGTAAATTCGACCTCTCTTTCGTTTGCAAGTATGTTATTTATCACACAAGGACTTGTGTGAATTTGGGAGAATGCTATGAAATCAATTCAAGGACTTGCACATCAAGGATGAATTCCATATTGATAATGCTTTTTATGAGGGCAATGCCTCATGAACCAAGGGATCACAAAGAAAAGAATGGTGAGCATCCATAATCCACAAAACACATAAGCTCCTCTAAACAATGTTAGTATAAAAGAAAGGAAAAATATTATCGTCTCAATTTGAAGACTTGCACCTCAAAACTAAATTCTAAACTATCCAAATTTTAGATAAAAATAATAATTCATAAACCACCTCTATTTCACAATTGTTATCTATGTAAATTTATTCACAACAAACACATCCTATATATAGAATATTCCCTAACTTTACCTCCTAAAATATTACCCTAAAAAGTAAACCATATTTTATCATATTTTACATAAACATTTGTAGTTGTTGCTTTTGTTTATAGTTCACCTAAACTCATTCAATACCTCCCATACATCTAATATCCCCATGTAACATTGGCATTTATTCTTTCCTTTATAATATCAATGTTAGGTTCTCCTGACTACCTAAAGTATGGAATGGGGTATAGTAGGAGGGGGACTTGAACTTCAATCATATCCAGTAGGATATGTTCACCCTGAGACCTTCAATATATGAATCAACTCTATGGATATTTGTCTTGTGTCCTAGTAGTGAGTGTCTCTCTTTACCATAGCTTCTATGTTAGTGTTTGGCACCTCGAATCTATATTCCCCAGTACCTCATTTATGGAGTTGTTGATGAGTTTTTTGCAATCTCCAAGTGTCTTCTCTCCAGAATTGGGTAGGCATATGGATCTATTGTTACAATTCCTCACTAGTTTTCATAAACATGAGTTACAAATCCATTTATCTTCTTAAGAATTTTAAACAAGCTGCAATGCATAACATCAATTGACACCTATCACATAAAAAAGAATTATAATAACAATCCATAAAAAAAAAATTAGAAAATGCAATTCCACTTTTATTTCATATTCTACTATATAGATATATATATAGGTAAATATAAACTAGCATGTTTGTTACCGTGTCAAGATACTAAACAATTCCTCTTATATTAAAGCAACCTATACTTAAAATACAACCAACAACTCATATATTCACATTTCACATTAAAAAAATGACAAAGTGTTCAACATACTTTGGTTTATTGGCATATTCTAGTAGCATACTGTGGTGTATGCTTCATAAAAAGGCCTATTCATTCACAATTAAATATTCCGGTAGTGGACTTTGGTGCATATCCATGTATGTATGCTTCCCAACCAGGAGTGTTTCACTTTTATCCCCTTAACTCGCCTTCTAACATTACCTTAAAGAAGAATTGTGACCCCAAGATGAATGCTTAGCTAAAGGCATATTTATGTCCCTGATTTTACAAGGGTGCTAGAAAATTCTATCATCAATCCATGCACTTTCCTATCAACATTTTATTATTAATCTTTATGCTTTCCTATCTACATATTCATTTTCCTATTTGAAGGGACTAGATCTAAAATTAACAATGTTATTTGTTTGTATGCCTTTGTATTAATATTTATGCTTTCCAATTTACATGTTCTTTTTATCAATTTTGCTATTTGAAGGGATTTTATATGAAATTAACAATGTTCTTTGTTTGTATGCCTTTCTCTAAAATTGATGAATGTACCATACATTTGGTTCATATGATTTCTAAGATCAATGGTCACCAATTCATTTGTAACAACTAAGAAGAGTCTCTTTAGAATGTCCCTTTCTTTATTCCTCACCTTTAGAATTATTGCTAGCATCTCCTCTATCATAAAAAAATATGGTTTAGTTTCCATTAGGAGACATGAGCTTCTTGAAGCCCTCTACAATTGACATAGAGTCTTCTAATGTACCCTTTTAGCTAGACAGGTTTCCCTCCCACAAGATATATATCAGTAATTCATTTTATCCCTTGCTCCATCCCTTTATCATGTTCCTATACAATCCTCAATCCAAATTTCCCATAGCCCTTCCTCTCCATCCCTTTATCATGTTCCTATAAAATCCTCAATCCAAATTTCCCATAGCCCTACCTCATGTCATATATTTTATTTTGGAGACATCAAGAGAGTTGTTCACATGATCAATAACAATAGAGTTACATATGAGGAATACCTACACATTGAGTTCCTCAAACATGGTATTCACTCTACCAACTCCAATATTGTCAATTTGTTTGATTTATTGCATTGTTTGATCAAGTTATCCTTTCACATGGTTCCACGATATCATCCACCCCATTTTGAAATGAAGGTTTAGTTAACATCATACAATTACATGACCATCATGATTGGACACACTTAAATACCTGTTATCAAATTTAGTTAAGATCCTGTGTGAATGGCATAATTTAAAAAAAAAAAAAAACCCAATATTGGTCTCTTTAGCGACTAACATGTTCTTCGTTAGTATTTCCAATTGGTCACAAACATCAACATGTTAGTCGCTAGATAGACTAATGTGTTATTCACTAAAGCGACCAACGTGTTAGTCGCTTGTATTGCCATTTGGTCGCAAACTAGGTCACTTGGTCGTTCTAGCGACTAACTGATCCTCCCTCATTTGACCTTTTTAACTGATGATTTGGTCGCTCTAGCGACTAATATTCATCGTTCTAGCGACTAATATTCGTCATTCTAGCGACTAATATTCGTCGTTCTAGCGACTCATAGTGGTTTATTGACTAATTTTTCTAGGGTTGTCTTGGTCACTCTTGCAACTAATATTAGTCGTTTGACCAACTAACATTTGTCGCTAGCCGAACTTTTACCTATTATGAATAGGCTTCTTTTCCCAATCGCTAGACTGGTGAAGATCCATGTGTGGCCACTAGACTGATGAATGAATTCCGATGAAATTTTTTTTTATCTTGGTTGCAAAAATGACTCTATGCCGACGAAAATTCGCCTTTACTTCATCTCAAAAATGTTCAAATTTAATAGTGTCATCGGTGATACTTTATATCGTCGGGGAGTAGATAATATTTTGCATCATTGCTTGAATCATGAGGAAGCTGAGTCAGTTCTCAATGACTATCACAGTGGGGATTGTTGTGGTCATCTATCTGGGCTTGCGATAGCCCAAAAAATATTGCGAGCTGATTATTTTTGGCTGTCAATTTTTAAATATTGTGTTGAAGTGATCAAGAAGTGTCACCCTTTCTAGGTGTTTGCTCAGAAAAGGCACTCGCACCCAACCCCTCTTTACACAGTCATCGTAGTTGGTCCCTTCACCAAGTGGGGGGTAGATTTTGTGGACTGTAACCCAACTTTGGCTGGGGGGAATTAACATATCATTGTGGTTGTGGATTACTTCACTAAATGGTAAAAGTCCATGCCTACTGTTAAATATGATGGTAAGACTGTAACATTCTTCATATTCAACCAAATTATAGCCTGATTTGGAATCCAAAAAGATATTGTCACTGATCATGGAAGCCACTTTCAGAATGAAATAATGAAGGAATTAGCATCAAAACTAGGGTTTAAGCATAATCATTCTTCCCCTTATTATCCCCAGGAAAATGGACAAGTAGAGGCGATGAATAAATCTCTCAAGACCATCTTGTAAAATGTTGTCATCCAAATTAAATATGACTGGCATATGATGCTTTACCTTGCGCTTTGGGCATATCAAACCTCGATAAGTACTTCCACCAGTTTTTCTCCTTTTTAGTTAGTACATGGCATGGATTTGATCCTTTTGAGTGAATGTGAAATCCCTGCTCTCAAACTAGAAATTGAGCTCCTACCTGACACATCTAATCTTGAAGAATGCCTTATGCACCTAGATCATCTCAATGAGCAGTGTCAATATGACTCTATGGATATCAAAGTGAATAAATGGCATGTTAAGGTTCAATATGATAGGTCTGTATGTCCTCGACAGTACGCTGACGGTGAATTGGTTCTCCTGTATGATCAAGACAAAGAACTACTGGGGGTAGGTAGGTTCAACCCCATGTTGCATGGTCCTTATATTGTGAAATGTGTTTTACAGAAAGGATTCTATGAATTGGAAGATTATGAAGGGAATATGTTGGATGAGCCTAGAAATGGGATCTACCTTAAAAGGTATTATGCTTGAGCCCTGAAGCTTGGGCATGACCTTATATATATACTAGTGTATCTTAGTGTATATATATCTTTTCCTTTGTGTCATTAGCTTGCTTATCAAGTTTTCCCTTGTTTGGAATATGTCAACTAAGTCTTCAATTTACCTACGATTCGTAGACAGTGCCATTCGTCATACATGGAACATGGCTTATGTCGCTTGGGTCATTTACTCACCCGAGGGCCAACTGGTATCTTCAGGTGGCATTTTTATGGAGCCATCAACAAATACTGTGGTTGTGTATAGTGTCATTACAAAACTATTACATGATGTCATTTCACATGGTGTTCGATATTTAGAGGTTCTTCTGGACTCCCAGTTAGTCATATGTCAATTAAACAACATTTATCGTGTACGAGACCCTACTCTACTCTGATGATTCCTACGGGTACAAATTTTGGAACAATACTTTGATTTTCTTACATATATGGCTGGTATAGATATGACCATGACATATATTCCGGTGGCATCAGATGCATATCGTGATATCACATTACAACGTTCATGAGACACTGGAAGAGTCACACCCATGCATGGGTCACACCCACCACCTGTCGCTACTTAGCCTCTGGAAAATCCTCCACTTGAACCATAAGAATATTGTGCATGAATCAAGATAGGTTCCCCTGCACATTCTACAACAGTCTCTCCACATCTTCTCCTGCATGCTCATCTCCACAGATCCTCTGCCAATGTCGTGGGAATCCATCTGGTCATCGCGGACCTACATCTACATGACAAAGAAATTGTTAATACTTCATACCATACACAAATATTTTCGTTTTTTATTCTTTTTGAAAAAACACAAAAAAATGAAATACATAAAAGAAATTTCTTACCAATATCACCGTAGGTGAAACCTGGTAGAAAAGGCATATCTGGATCCCCTCTGTAGTCAGTCCCGACATAAGGATAGTTTTCAATGGCTATAACCTGTCGACGCCACCAGAAAAATAACTCATCATTGTAGAGGGTTGGCACCCTACCACCTCCTAGTTGCCTCATCACATCGGTCAACCGTGACATGGCTGGATCATGCAGTCAATGTGAAATAATTTCTACTCTAGGGATCATGCATGGAACCCTCTCAAAGAAAAAACTACACAGAATGGATGCAAATCTAAAATTTCTCTTTCTCACTTGTTTGCAATCCGTCAACTGGCTCTTCATGTTAGTCAGTAGTAAGGCACACTAGTCATAAATAGTGGGTTGTAAACACTCTAGCACATAGAACATGATTGGCCTCGAGGCCTTGTGCAACAAGGATAACCCTGAGATCTATGTAAGAACAAGTATGACAGTATTTAAGCTCAAGTTCTCGATCACCCTGATTGGGAGTTGTCTCCCTACTTTATCTATTCCTGCAACACAATGGGTGGAAATGTAATCCTCCATAGTCATACCCTCCCTACTTTATCTATTCACCAGCTTTCCCCAGTGATAGAATCATGTGATAAAATTAAGTTCATCCACTTCAATCCTCAATGGTTTCCCATTGAGATTGAAGGCCTCTGTCTCTGGATCCCAGTAGTTTACGAGCATCTGGAGTAACCTCACTTGAGCCCTCATTCCTTTGAGATCCCAAACTTTATTAATGCCACATATGTTTAAATATTGTTGGGCCCCTATATCTCTTTCTACTTCTGCATCTATCTCTTCATGCTCCCTCTCCCTCCATTCAATCACCATCCTACAAAGGAAAAGTCATTTTTGATTCAAATCTTGTCAAAAACGATGTTCACGGACTTGTACGTGGGATAACATGCTAATAGTCGCATATAGGGCCACATATACGTGGGATATATTTGATGTTTCCACGTACATGGAGGCTTGTATGCAACCCAATGAACTGTCACCCACATACACCCTAGTTTACTTTTTTCACCCTCTAAAACTAAAAAAAAGAGGACTAAATTTAAATTTCAAACCACTAAAAATGAAGAAGAGGGGATGGGAACTTACTTGGTCTAAATGATTGCTAATTCTATTGATCATATCTCTTGTAATCAACAATTGACGATCGTGGAAAAAAGGGCCTAAAATGCACTATCTGGGTGAAAAAACTCAAATGGTATGGTAAAATGGTCTATTTTTACTATTAGTAGAAACTTTTTACCCACTTCATATAGTTTTTGTTGATTTTTTGACCTTATGAGCTAATAGTACAGTGGAAAGAGTTGGTTTTGGTGGATTTGCTAGGATTTTTTGCAGTTTCTAGCGTCATAAAGTCCATTCTTGCCTTCGGTAGATATTTTCTTTCACCAACATATATGATAGGTTATCACTCCATATTTCATTCTTGCATTGTTCTATGACTGTGACCCATACACCTTAGGAATGAACCCATTTATTAGCGACACAAAACCTTCTTACTACTACTAGAAGTGTGTATATTAAGTGGTAGAGGCCTACCAAACATGGGTGCCCTAGTTAGAACTTTTGTGCCATTTGGTTCCCATGCAGAAGTTATTCCATAGGATCCGGAGTTCCTTATAGTTTCAATATGACTGTGCATTCATACGTCATATTATTACTCACAAGCATGCTAATCCTTGCCTATGGGACTCCCACCGAGTCTTGTTTAAGCTCTTTTCCGACTCTCTAAAAGAGAAAAAAGATTGTCGAGTGAAATTGTCTCTTTCACACTCATTAAATGACTTTGAAAGGACATCTATTTGGTGTAAGTTTAACCCTTTTTTGGATCAAGTATACTACTTACAAAAAAGGAACACTCTAGTCAACATTAGCTAGAAGAGTTCTCTTGGGTATTATTTTATACGTTTTCGGGCCTAGGGGACTAAATCAACGAAAAAGGACATTCTGTGGAATTAAGTTGTAATCACATTCCATCCTCCTGCTTGTAGTATTGAGCCGATTACCAGTTCCTGATTTCTAGTTGTAAGCCTCTTACCTCAACAATTTGCATCACTAGCCAAGTAGAGCCTTTTTTATATCCTTTTCAGCTTGACACCCTATACCCTAAGAGGAAACATTCCCCCGAGTGTCCATTCCCCGCATGCACTTAGTTACATTTAGCATAGGTACATTCCAATATTTGGAGCTAGTTGCTTACTCACAACACTCATTTCCTCTCTTGTATCAAGACATTTCTTTTCCTATGAAAAAACAAAAAAGACTGGTAGGAAAACAATATTATCTCATATCGGCAACAGTCATGTCACCTTTGAATAGAACAAAAATTTTTGATTCCACTATCATCCAAGTTTGGGTTTAGCATGACCTTAGGAAGTTGATCTCGTTGCTTAGAGTTTACTCCTCCGACTAGTTATTCTTCCAGTCCCTATGGAGATTTTGGTGATGCCTCCTGTATCACGAAGTTTCGTCATCAAGTCTATGTTTCCTAAGTTATCCATATGTCTCATGCTCTTGTTCAAAGGAATTCTATAAGCCAATGTTGGCCATTTCTCAGAATGCTTGAATTTGCATGTTGGCCATACCCTTAGTGTGTCTCAAAGTCACTATTGGTGCAATCATTTGCATAATATATTACCAAACATAAATTATCAACCGAGATTCGTAATCAATAGATTTGATGCACTATATGTGCCAATAATAGATAGGTTCCTATGTATTTTTAGTATAGGCTAGATAAGAAAACCATCAATAACAAAATACTTTGTTTTCAAAGATAACACTCTTCACACAATTCAAAAATTAGAAAGAAAAACTTGCAATCATGCACTCAAAAGATTTTTATCAGATAATGCCTTGTTCATTTACAAGCTCATGAAGTGGAAAGATGTACTTTGAATATGTTATATGTAGCTACTATCCTTAGAAACAACTAACAATCAAATATGGGTACACTTCAGAAATAACAGAAGATAAAGTTCATGGTAAAACTCTGAAGCAATCACTCAATCGAAAAGGGTCTTGCTCACATAACAAATCTGTTCATTATAGGCTCATGAAATAAAAAGATGAACTCAGATCTTGTTTCCTATAGCAATCAAAAATAAAAATCAACAATCAACTTTAGACACTCTTAAACAAAATTCAAATAATAACTCAATTATGTTCAATCAAACCTGTGTAGTACAGAAAACAATCAATACAATTGAGAGGCTTCATTATGAAACATGAAGGTAAAAGATGAAGTCCTATTATTCCTGTACCCACTAAGAACAATACTATCTCAAACTTAGAATAACAATATTTGTTTTCCACACATAAGATAATTAAATGTTACCCTACAGGGAAAGAAAGAAAACTAATTGTGTTGTCCAATGTCTAACTGCTCACACTGATTCAAAAGCAAGCGATTATGTGTTGTAATTAAAATGCATTTGAAATTGTTAACAAAACACAACTGTTAAATAATCACAAAATCACACAAAGAATATACAGGTAGGTTTACCTTTGTTGGGATGGTGGGCCCTTGCCGAACCAACCAGGTACCTCTAAAATGATAGTAGACTAAAACATTCTAATCATACCCAGAAATTGCACAACAACTCATTTGTATTCCTTCATCTTGTAAAATCGAATCAACAACTCATTATCTCATACATCAAAAAAATATTCATCATCTGGTTCTCAAGACTTTATTCATTACATTCATACACATATGTATCCTATTTCCTATACAACATCCCTTATAAATAAGGTGAGCCATTACTACCAATATCTATGGATAAGCATTAAACAGTTTTAAAAATATTACAATTGGCAATCCATATCGAGTCTTTAGGGATGGACTTCATTCTCATGACACGAAGTGCATGAGTGATGAATTCTATCGTGATCTCAAAACCAATTTAGAGGCTTCGATCCAACTAATTTCTTGGAATCTTCAACAACAAACTCATCCAACAAACAATTTCTGGAAATAGCAATTGGTACCAGAATACACATAGTCGTTTGGTACTAGAATAGAATAGTCACACTGGTACCAGAATAGGCATAGTTGTTTGGTACTGGAATAGCACAATCACACTGGTACTGGAATAGCACAGGCTAGTACCAGAATAACATAGGCTGGTATCGGAATAGCACAGGGTAGTACCAAATCAATGGTATGCAGTTTTGTTGGTACCAGATCAATGTTTCTTAAGATCAAATGATTAGGATCATTCAAAATCAACTATTTTAATCGAATTCACTCAAGAAAATCAAACAAAACATGCCTTAACCATAAGTTACCTCTCTATGCACATGAACATGGTCATTAAGTGTATTTGTGGAGGAAATAGTCAATTATATATACATAGCATAGGTAAAATTGACTAAGACAGAGGATAATATAGGGTAATAGAGGTGTCAATACTGAGACTCAACATTCCCCCATGCTTAAGTCATTGCATGTCCTCATGCAACAATGATCTTCAAAATTTCACAATTGATTATACTCTTCACTCGATCAAGCATTCCATGAAGTTTCATCCTTCTTCAGCTCCTAAGTTCCTGTTAAACACTATAGACTTCTTCGCTTATGCTTCACATTCTTACCCATGGAAAAGTAGTTATGGTGACAAAGTGGAGTCATGAGTAATTGATTAGATATGTTAGTGATTTGACGTTAAGTCTTATCCAATATGTTTTCGATCAAATTTAGGAGAAAGGGTTGGATGTGACTCTAATATGATTATAGGATAGTGACCAAGAGTTTTCATAATGACTTTGACTAATATCCCCCCTGACTAGATTACCTTTAAAACAAAAGTGATATAAGCATAGTTTAGATATCATTTGAAGAGAGGAACACATAAAAGAATACATCCCAAGATGATTAACTCGTTTATGATCCAAGTTTTTTAGAGATGAAGCTCTTCTTTCTTAGGTAAGTTGAATTCCATATACTAAGGGTCCCATTTCTCATGCAAAGCCTATTTATTTTAAAGATATAACTCTAAAGTGGATACTTGAAGGTTCTTAAGAACATCATCCAAGAGATATAAAGGTCATCTCCTAGCCTTGATTCGATAATGATTGCTTCAGAATGAGACCCAAGGTTTTATGTTCAGTTTTAAGTGTGCCACTTTATGTTTTTCAACTCCCTTTACCTGGCATAGCCCCATTGCCAGCAGGCCTGTTCAGTACCCTGACGGGTTTACCTTAGAACCATACAAGCATGGCCCCACTGTCAGCAGGCCTGTTCAGTACCTCAATGGGTTTACTTATACTTCCTGATACTTCCTTGTTATTATATTACTCAAAAGATTTATAATGATGTATATTGTTCATTGACAGTTTTAGAGTATAAGGAAGGAAGGTGGTACGAGAGTGTTTTAGAGTTATTAGTCACATAATTAATTGTTTGCAATTATCCCAAAGGTGATATCATCCACATTCCACTTAAATCTCAGCTATTCAATGTATAATGTAACATCTTGGATAATGACTAAGAGGTCCCTCTAGTTAATCCTATTAGGGTTCTCATAAAAGTTCATTATGGTTTTGCAAGGGAGGTCCACCACATGAGGTTTTCATCAATACCTCCCAAGAAAAACTTGTAAATATAAACTTGGATAAAAACTTGTTTGAATCAACTAGGTTAGTATTTGACATAATGGTGTTACCACTTTTCAATGGATACTTCAATTGGCAATCCCTTCTTCAAAATGACGAGGTAATAAGACAAGTGCACCCATTATCATATAGAGCTAAATGTGAAAACATATTCTTAAAGGAGAGAAAGGATGATTCATTCAAGGTTGAGTGTATAAATGTAGGAGGAAGATGTACATGAGAGTAAAAACAATTCAACACAAGACTTAAATGATCCTTGATAGAAAGAACATGAAGAGATTAGCCCATACCTCTAATTACTTGAAGTGAAAACAACTTTAAGAACATGAAAAAGATCATATCACTTTGGCATCAGTATCGAATAAGTAATTGGTATCAGAACATGTTTCTGCAGTACTGTAATAGATACTACCAGAATAGGACAATACCAGAACAGAGCAGTACTGGAACAGAGCAAGGGGCATAAACATAGTGACATGATGGATGATTTTTACTCATTCATGATGACAACCACTTCACCAAGGAATTCAATGATAATATACAAGGAGATGTATATGAGGGCTTGCAAAATTTCATGGCAGGGAGCGTGCAATAATTGAGAGTAACCATATGTTTACTGCATAATTAGTCTAATTCCTTAGTAAAAAAAAAAAAATGTTGAGTTTATATGTCCTATTTCTTGAAGCATTTAAATCAAGCAACAAAACTTAAATATATGATTATAGCTACCAACACCTTATTACCAACACCGGATCACCTGAGTACTGGATGAGCACAAACCTAGTGCTTTTGAAACTTTTGTAGGATGCACCTTTGTAGAAGTTGCCGGTGTTTTCTGCAAACTGGAATTCATAGACTTCTCCTTGTGGCTGGCATACTCTGAGTATCAAGCTGTAGAAGATGCTATTAATCACTGTTGTTGTAGGAAGAAACATATGAATTTGTTGAAGTATCATGCTGGATAAACACTACTTTTGTTGCCACTTCCATTTTATTAGAAAATAAACCTAATTACTACTATCTCAGAAACCACTCTCCCATGCTTGGGGTTTTGCATGGCCTCATGCAAACAACGTGAGATGCTAAAAAGGGTTGCTCAAAGGGTTTCCAACATCTTCTAAAAACAAACCAATAGCACTAATTAAACTAGATTCTTATTCATACTTACAAACTGAAAATTTAGGGAAAATGTCAAAAGTTGACTTATTAGCTAAAAATAGTTTGGAATTAACATTCAGTTTCAAATNGTTTCCAACATCTTCTAAAAACAAACCAATAGCACTAATTAAACTAGATTCTTATTCATACTTACAAACTGAAAATTTAGGGAAAATGTCAAAAGTTGACTTATTAGCTAAAAATAGTTTGGAATTAACATTCAGTTTCAAATGCTATTAAAAAGATCACTTAATTTATCATCCTTGTGAAACGGTGGTCTTAAAATAGATAGGTAATGATAAAGCACAAATGCAACATTTAACAACTTAAGGAAAAATAAGAAATTTGAAGAAATAGGTGATGAAGCACTCCCTTAAGTGTTATCTTCTATTGACAAGGATGCCTTCTCCGCTTTTGAAACCCTTCCAGTATTATGTGTGCATTTAGAGGATGAAGAGATTCCCTTCTCATAAGATTCCAAACAAAATCATCATAACTTTTAGAAAGAAATCTAATATAAGAACGAAAGATCTTAAACTGACTGCTTATTAGCTTTTGACATTCCCATTTATGAAAAATATGAAAGATAGGTTGCATTGCAACATTTTTTTATTTATTTACTATCCTACTCTAATTTAACAAAAGAAAATGTCCTTCAAGTATAGGAATACTTCCAGTGAAGCCATGTGCGTAACAGGGTTTGAAATATATCCATACTCGAGTTTAAAAGATAAATTTTAATGCATACTGGAGTATGAAGGACCACCTGATTTGATGATGAGATCAAGAAATAATGAAAAATAAAAGAGTGGTGTGACCTAATAATTAATTGAAACCATATTTGAATAGGATCACTATATTCTTGTTTCTCTTCTTCATTTAGGTCACACTAAATGTCTTCCTCTACCATGCTATGAAGATTATCCTCTTCAAGATGATTGGTCTTTGGATTACATATAGGATCTACTGAGAGGCATGCTAAGGAATCCTCAATCTCAGGTTCCAATGGTTTCTCTCCATTGAATTCTATCCATGATTCTTTATTCCCTTCAACAAATAGACAAGAGGAACTCGATGAGACTTCTAAATCTTCCTGTGGAGAGACAACTAGATTCTTGATTGCTGTGAAGATATTCTCTTCCTGAGAGTCAGATATCCCAGCTGCTGCCATAATGCGAGAAATTTATTCGAGGAACATTCTTCAAGATCTTGATCATACTTGAATTACTCTAGCTAGTTGATGATCCCTGTCTCGCAAACAAATTAGTACTCGAGGGTTCTTACAACACCCCAAAAATGATTTATCATCAAAGATCTAAATTTTAAAACTATTTGTAAAAATAAAACACACCAAACTTGAACTCCTTGTGCTACTGGGACCCTGTTGTCACTGGGTTATCGGTTCACACAATTTAGCTCATCATATATAAAACTAAATTTGCAATAAAAACACACTTGCATCAAAAGAAGAGAGGACAACCTAACTTTGGAGCAACCCCACCAAAGTGGATGCATGGGATATTCTTGCATGTCTTACCATCTTCTCTCCAGCCTTAGGTCATCCATAAAACCAATCCAAAACCATTAAAGAAATCTAATTCAAATACTACCTATTATCGTTTACAACTCCCTGGTAACGACGCCAAAATGTTGGTGCAATTATTTTCATAATATATTACCAAACATAAATTATCAACTGGGATTTGTAATCAGTAGAGTTGATGCACTATATGTGACGATAATAGATAGGTTCCTATGTCTGTTTATTATATATTAGATAAGAAAACCATCAATAAAAAAATACTCTGTTTTCAAACATAACACTCTTCACACACTTCAAAAATTAGAAAGCAAAACTTGCAATCATGCACTCAAAAGATTTTGCTCAGATAATGCCTTGTCCATTTACAAGCTCATGAAGTGGAAAAATGGACTTTGAATCTGTTATCTATAGATACTATCCTTAACAACAACTAACAACCAAATCTGGGCACACTTCAGAAATAACAGAAGATAAAGTTCATGGTAAAACTCTCAAGCAATCACTCAATCGAAAAGGGTCTTGCTCACATAACAAATCTATTCATTATAGGCTCATGAAATAAAAAGATGAACTCAGATCTTGTTTCCTATAGCAATCAAAAACAGAAATCAACAATAAACTTTAGACACTCTTAATCAAAATTCAAATAATAACTCAATTATGTTCAATCAAACCTGTGCAGTACAGAAAACAATCAATACAATTGAGAGTCTTCATTATGGAACATGAAGGTAAAAGATGAAGTCCTATTATTCCTGTACCCACTAAGAACAATACTATCTGAAACTCAGAATAACAATATTTGTTTGCCACACATCAGATTCTTAAATGTTACCCTATAGGAAAAGAAAGAAAACTAACTATGTTGTCCAATCTCTAACTGCTCACACTGATTCAAAAGCAAGCAATTTTGTGTTGTAATTAAAATGCATTTGAAATTGTTAAAAAAACACAATTGTTAAATAATCACACAACCACACAAAGAATATACAGGGAGCTTTACCTTAGTTGGTAGGGTGGGCCCTTGCCACAACCACACAAAGAATATACAGGGAGCTTTACCTTAGTTGGTAGGGTGGGCCCTTGCCGAACCAACCAGGTACCTCTAAAACGATAGCAGACTAAAACGTTCTAACCATACCCATAAATTGCACAACAACTCATTTGTATTCCTTCAGCTGTAAAATTGAATCAGCAGCTCATTATCTCATACATCAAAAAAATATTCATCATCTGGTTCTTAGAACTTGCTTCATTACATTCATACACATATGTATCCTATTTCCTATACAACATCCCTTATAAATAAGGTGAGCCATTACTACCAATATCTGTGGATAAGCATTAAACAGTTTTAAAAATATTATAATTGGCAATCCATATCGAATCTTTAGGGATGGACTTTATCCTCATGAAATGAAGTGCATGAGTGATGAATTCTATCATGATCTCAAAACCAATTTAGAGGCTTAAATCCAACTAATTTCTTGGAATCTTCAACAACAAAATCGTCCAACAAACGATTTCTGGAAATAGCAATTGGTACTGGAATACATACATTCGTTTGGTACCGGAATAGAATGGTCGCACTGGTACCGGAATAGGCACAGTTGTTTGGTACTGGAAAAGAACAATCACACTAGTACCGGAATAGCACAGGTTGGTACCAGAATAATGTAGGCTGGTATCAGAATAACACAGGGCAGTACCAGATCAATGTTATGCGGTTTTTTTGGTACCAGATCAATGTTGTTTAAGATCAAATGATTAGGATCATGCACAATCAACTATTTTAATTGAATTCACTCAAGAAAATCAAACAAAACATGCCTTAACCATAAGTTACCTCTCTATGCACATGAACATGGTCATTAAGTGTATTTGTGGAGGAACTAGTCAATTATATATACATAGCATAGGTAAAATTGACTCGGACAGAGGACAATATAGGGTAATAGAGGTGTCAATACTGAGACTCAACAGTCACATGAAGTTGTAGTCCTACCATGCACCCTAGTCCTACTTTCATTATGGGTAGGTAACCTTAAACCCATCAGCTGACATCTCCTTATTGGTCACTAACTGGGGGGTTTCCCTTGTGTTCGATGAGAAGAAATATATTCAAACATTGGGATTTGTGTACTGTTTTGGATGCCATTATCCTTATTGATGGTTTCCTCACCTTTGTCGACAATCTTCCTTATTGAATACTATTCAGAGGGTCTTTTTTGTGCACTATTTGCATCTAGTGCATGGGAAAGACGCATAGGGTCATTGGTTCGTGAACATCCTATTCGTCTGAGATCCTCCTAATCATCAAGATATTGGAAATTGATTTGTACCTTATGATGACTGATAAGAGCTACCCTAATTCTCTCCTTTTAGTGGGTCTCTTTCCATCGACTTCAGCTCATCTATTCTGGAAATGAGACCAATATTCTTATGAGTACCTAGAGGCTTGTAGTCATTAGTGGCAGGTTTTCCCACCGTCGAAAGTTGAGAATACATCAGTGTCTCCTAATCGATGGATTCTTCAAGTGTTCGAACTCAACACCCTTATTCACACTTGTAAGAATTTACTCGATGCCTTGATACCTACTTTCATTATCGGTAGGTTGTCTCACATTTGTTAACGATATACCTTAATGACCGATAATCAAATGAAGTCTCATTATGTTCGACATAAACTCCTCTATTCAAATGATGTAGACTTGCACCTTCAATAGATAATGTAGAAGACCTCCAGCTTACAGTAACAACATTCATATTTTGTTGTTTTCTTTCATTGGATCAGTATGTATATGACTTTAGTGATCATGGGAGATCATATTGTACTCCATTATATAAAAATATCTTCAGAATGATTTTGAGACTGGATTCCATTGAGCCTTGTTCGTGACTATGAAATCCTATGGCATGTGTCTACTTTGTATTGCCTATTCATGACCATGAAAAACTATTTGGTATATTTCCACATGGATATGCAGTGTAATTAAGATTGGCAACCATGTGTACAAAGTCATTATGGATTATAATTGTAATATCCCTAGGCCAAACCCAATTGTAATGTAAATAAAAATGTACTTAAGCTGGTGAGTTGTTTGATATCATTTTTGTATGCACATTGCATGGCATAGTGCACGCATGTACTGTGCAGTAAAATGAGGAAGTGTGCACATTTAAGGATACCGCATGCAACAACTTAAGTGCACACGATTTTGAGGCCAGGGAGCCTTTTTGTATATGTTGTGTTTTATAGGCTGGTGAGCCAGTTTGGTGATGATTAGGCCAGAGAGCCTAGATGTTAAAGTCCAGTGCACCTAATTTTGTATATGTCTCAACATTAATATAAAATACATCGTTGCATGCAGATAGACCATGATAAAAGAGTATGGGGGACTAAACTTCACTAGTTAGGGAAAGGGTGGGGGCTAAAAGTTAAGGAAAAGGGGATAAGCTAGGGAGCTTAAGCCAAAAAGGAATATTATATTAATATTTATTAAATCATAAAGTATGGATAATTATTTTATCCTAAGTTCTAATGTTGGGGACAAGTGGGCCAAAGTAGCTCCCAACATGACAAGTGTCAAGTTGGGAACATGCATACATATTGTTGGGAGTTAGTTCATTTTCCCTCATTCCTTCCATCAGTCAGTCAATCACTCCATCATAATTCACACACTCATTGATATATCCTCCATAACTTCATGTCATGGTACCTAAATCTGTATCCATACCCATACTTGTTGTGTAGATGGTTAGCTTAGGAGTTGGACTGAAGAAGTGGGTTGTTGGGCCTGTGGGATATTAAAGAGGTAGATTGTCAGGCCCGTGAGCAATCTCTCTGAGTGAGAGAATTGTTGGGAATTGATTTATTGAAGGTTCTAAACTACATCTATAGGGCTCTGAGACTTCCTGTCCAACCTATTGCTAAAGCCCGGAAAGGAAGTGGGGCAGTCGAAGGACTATTGACCAGAGAAGGGACACACTTCTTGGGGTGGGACATGAATGTGGGGAATGAGGGATTGTAGGTTGTTAGTTTGAGTTGGCACCTATGATGGAGTCTTTCCTGTTGTCTAAGATAGTCATCCTAGTTAGGAATCCCTTTACTCGGGTGGAGTTTAGTCCCAGCTCGAGGGTGACCCACTATTGAGAGTGATGAGCAGTGTGGTCTAAGGTTGGGAGGTTTGTGGAAGGTATACATGCAATTGGTGACATTCTTACCAAGATAAGTATCAATTGTGTGATAAATTTACATGTTGTATTATTATTTACGTGTTTATTTTATGGGTTTATCCTATGTGTGGTCATAACTGTTCGTATATTTATGGATATTTCCTGTATATGCTGCATGTATATGTTCACTATTATTTCAGTATGAATATGTGAATTTACAAAATGTAAATGTATGTTTATGTTTTATATATAAATTTCCACAAGAGTTCTGTGTGTATATATTTTAGTTGCATGTAGTTCAAAAAATGTATGTGGCATAACTTAGTTGGATGTTGTGTATGTTACAGTATGTTCGGCAGAGAGAATAAAAGTGTTCTCTCGTGTAGCATGCCTCGGCGTGGGTGGCCAGGGATGTTACAGTAATATTATCATGAGTAACTAGCACTTCCAGCTGAGTCTCCATTACTCCACTTCTGGGAATTATAATGTATTTCGGCCATCACAGATAGTCCTCTGGCCTCACACATTAGGGGGCATCTGTTACAACAAAATTTTCCTCACCCCATGAAACTTGCTTGGATGGCCTTTCCATTTCCGTATGCAGACTTGAAGTCAACTCTTTTACCTTCTAGAGCCAAAAAAACACATTTTTCCACATATATGTGCCCTATTAGTTAGACAACAAGAGTATACGCAGGTTGCTCCACTACAACCTGAGTACATCAGTTTTGGTGCTCATAATTAAAAATTATATCGAGTTTCCATGTCATGTCATGAGATCCATGATCATTTACCTTCCATATACTGGAAACACTCTGAATCAACCCTTCAGTTCTCTTTGAAGGATATAAATTGAGCCATATCCAAGCCTTGGAAGGAGGAGAGAATTCAACTTTGAGAGAAAATATACTCTGGAGAAATTTCACTTCATATTGAGTCTGCATTTAATGTCCCCAGCCACCAAGGTTAGGCCATGATACATGAGAGAACACTTTCATTCTCTCTATGGAACATATTGTAACATACCCAACATCCAACTGAGCTATGCCACATAAATTTTTTGAATTGCATGCAATTAAACATATACACACATAACCTTTGCGAAACTTCATAAATAAAACATAAACAGACAAATGCATCATGTAAAAGCATGAATTCATATTGAAATAACAGTAAACATAGACATGCAACATATACAGGAAATACCCATAAACATACAGACAGTTATAACCATGCATAGGATAAACCCATAAAACTGAACACGTAAATAATAATGCAACATGTAAATTTATCACACAATTGGAAATTATCTTGGTAAGAATATCACCAACTATGTGCAGACCTTCCACAAACCTTCCAGCCTTATACCACACTACTCATCACTCTCAGTAGTGGGGTCACCCCCGAGATGGGACTAAACTCCACCCGGGTAAAGGGATTTCGAACCAGGTTAATGACTCATAGACAACAGAAAATTCTCTGTCACAAGTGCCTATTCAAAATAACATCCTATAGTCCCTCATTCCCCACATGCATGTCCCACCCTAGGAAGTCTGCCCCTTCTCTGCTCTATAGTCCTTTGGCTGCCCCACTTCCTTTCCGAGCTTCGGCAACAGGTCGGACATGAAGTATCATATCCCTATAGTTGTAGTTTACCACCTTCAGGAAAACAATTTCCAAAAATTCTTTCATCCAAAAAGAAATTTCTCATGGTCCTGACAACCCGCCTCTTCAATATCCCACGGGCCTTACAACTTGCTTCTTTAGTCCAGCTCCCAAGCTAACCAACTACTCAAAATAGGTATGGTTATGGATACAGTTCAGGTACAATGACAGGAAGGTACAGAGGATAGCTCAATGGGTGTGTGATTGATCATCGAATAATGGATAAATGATGGAAAGAATGATCAAAAATGAACTAAGTCCAAATAATATGTATGCATGTCCCCAACTTGACACTTGTCATGCTGGGAGCTACTTTGGACCACTTGTCCCCATCCTTAGAACTTAGGATAAAATAACTATCCATACTGTATACTTTAAGAAATATTAATATAATATTCCTTTTTGGCT
>SNQJ01S0177403.1:0-19819 GCA_010110895.2 Picea sitchensis
TCAATGCATTATTTTTTGTTGCAAATGGTAGGATACTTTTGACCAAATAAATGTAAAGGAAGATTGCGATGGTAGGCTAATATGTATTAACTCTAAAAAAATGTGGGTTAAAACTAAGGAGCCTTATGTTTTCCCAAAACATTGCAACCAAGTGTTTTTTTACCGAGATGTGTTGGATGGGGTTTGGTGGTTCCTACTGAGATATGATCTAATATCTAAACATATTTTTAGAATAACAATGTTATAATGTCAAGCGAGGAAGATAATCAGTGTGATGGAAACAAAGATTGATCTTATGTTTTCCCAAAACATTGCAACCAAGTGTTTTTTTACCTAGATGTGTTGGATGGGGATTGGTGGTTCCTACTGAGACATGATATGAGATCTAAACATATTTTTGAGAAAAACAATGTTATAATGCCAAATGAGGAAGATAATCAGGGCAATGGCAACAAAGATTGATATGTAAATGCTTTGTTTTGACATTTATATTGTGGATGTGTCGTTTTATTATGGGTATCTATAATGACAATTTTTTTTTCTTCTTTTTATAATGTTGGATATGAAAATTTAACGACCATTTACAACCACCATATTGAAAATACATTAAATAGTACAAGCATAAAATGTGGTTTTGATATATTTTTATTGTCAAATTTATTGTTTATTATAACAAATTTATGTTGTATTGTATTAACATATGTTTATGATAACCTTTGAATTACTAAGAACTAATTGAGATATCACAAAGTTGGTGACGTATTCATATAATATAGTAGTAAATATTTATTTTAAATTATATTTAATTTAACAAGAAATTAAGATATTAAAAAAATCAAACCTTGAATTTTCTATTGTTTGAAAAATTCAAAATTCAAATAAATATATACTTACTTTAATGGAGCTTCTAAGGACAATTCCAACAAAATAACTTTGTGCAACATCTATGAGTTCTCGAATCACACTTTTGTTGTTGGCATTACCAACTTTGATGGCATTCCCAACCTTAATTGGTGCAACTATCATGGTCTTCACCTATTCCACTCCATCCTTTAGTTTTTTAACCATATAACCTTATATTAATCATTCTTTTTACATTTTTCTTGAAATAAGTGTCAATAAAGGAAGGACATGGAAATTCTAAAAGAGTATTTTTTTAGAGCCTGTTCACAATTAAGGAAAATTTTAAGGATCCATACTTATTTAAAATTATAGAAATCTTTGTCAATTTTAGTTATTCTTAAAATACTAATTACTAAATGTTTGGTGATATTCTTGTAGAAGTATTTCAATTTCTAAGCATTTGTATATCTTTTAGAAAATATTGATAACTTATAGAGTAAAATAATTTTATCATATATTAGAATTTGGGTGAATAATTTACCCTAACTATAATCCAACCGTAGAAAGCTTGGATATAAATTGTTACCATGGAAGCCAAAGATTAAAAACAAAGAATGAAATTCATTATTTTTTTTGTTTTAGCAATAACTGGTGGGTATTCTAATATTAAGCCCTAAGGGTTAGCTCAATTGGTCTAGAGCCAGACGTGAGTTTTTCATGCGTGTTGTTGGTCACAGGTTTGACTCTCTTTATTCCCCTGGGGCGAGGCCCCACAATTAGGGTCGATGGTTTACCTCATTTACCATCCATGAAATGTGGGGAAGTACTCGGTGGGTATCCCATGCTTTCTTCCACGTGGAAAAAAAATAAAAAATAAAAAAACGGTGGATATTATAGTAATCAAAAAAAGTTTGCAGTCGTAATACGCGAGGTGTTACAAACTAAGCCAAAATGTGCTCGTAGGCATGGCGAAAATTGCTTATCCAACACTAAATTGATCATGTCTATCCTATTAAAAGTCTACTCTCTGATAGGAGAGTTTACATTACAAAATTTGGTTGTGGATGTTCTAAAAAAGATGCCCATAATACAGATATATTTGAAGAACATTAATTACCCAACTTATTTTTATCTAGAGGGTCCTTCTCTTCTTTGTCTATGTCTCGAGCTGGCATGTTCAGGTCCAAAAGATGATTGTCCACTAGAGGAGAGGAACCATTGGCTAAAGGAACTATTGGGCAATTTAATTGCTTAAATTGTCGTTCATTAAATTATCAATCTGGGAGCTTGTAAGCTTGTGAGACACTGGCACCTAAACTAATCCTACTAAATTCAAAATGAAATTCTCTCGATAAATCATTTCTAGGAGTCAAGACTTAAAAACTCACGTAGCTTTACCAAGCATAAAACCAAATCAAATAAATCTTGTGATATAAAACATAATCCAGAAATATCATAGTCGTAGATTCGAGTCTTATGGATTCACAGCTCTTTCAATATCTCAGAGTTAACAACTTCCTAAAATTTTCGGAAACAAACCATACACGGTCGTTAACATACTTGGACATAATTTAAAAGCGTAAAGATAAAGTAAAGGCATAAGCAAATCAAGCAATCAAATCTTCAAAGTAAAAGAAAGCAATTCAAACCATCACACCATTCTTAAGGAAAAGAAACACACCATGCTTGTATTTAATAAAGAAAGCTAACTATAAGATAAAATTACATAAATAAAACAAAGAACCACCATGCTCTCATGGAACGAGCTCTTTCTCCTACGAATTCAAGGCGGGGAATTAAACTACGACATCATAGAATTTAATAAATCATAAAACACAATAAAAATGCATACTTACAATCCATATAAGAGAAGATCGTGAAATGTTTTATTCACTCCGTCATGAACTTGACATTTTCTCCAAGAGTCCTCCCCTTTGGAATGGAAAAGGCACTCTTATTTATACATGTGTTTGCTTTGAGAATAGGATAAGAAACTAATAAATTTAGATCCACTTTTCTCTCTTGTGGTTACAACCATTTACTAATAAGTAAAAACTAAAAACCAACTAGTAAATGTGATCCGAATCATATCCTTGCCTAAATTCTTTCGTAAAATTGAAATAAACTTGTAATTTTTTTTCATTCCATTTTGTCTTTTTTGGTGAAATTGGAAGTGGAAACGAACCATGTGACAGTTGGTCTTCCAAAGGCAACACAATAAAATAATGAAGTTTGCGACGATCTCAGGGAAACAAAAGGAGACAAGGAGAACTTGGGAAGTTTGCAGAGATGAGAGCTCGAAGAGTGTATCCTGCTTGAAGATTGTGGACGAAGGAGTCAAGGAGCCTATCCATGATGAGCGAAGGCATCTCTGAGCCATGGTCATCTGCATTTTATTAGTGAGTGACAATGCACAAGATTTTTGAGCGTGCATAGCTCACCATTTGTAAAGAACTTTGTGAGCAAAAATAAATCTATGTTAATTATGGTGCATTTAACCACTGATGAGAATTTGGTGTGTGTGATTTATCTATTACCTATTTGTTTTAGTGAAAGGAATTTATGTGTTTATGCGAAATGAACAACCCGTGCTCATGGATGATCCCTTCTGCAATTAAATAAATTCACCTTTAAACAATCGCTTAGTATGTTGGCACAACATTGGGTGTTTTGTTTTTATGTTGTTGTTCCTTTAATTGTACACACATACCTCAACATTGATTTCCTTGTAATTGGGGACGATTGGGTTCATTTATTGACTGACCCAACATCTAGCATGCAACATATTCGTTTATCTTAGTTTTATACACAGTGATTTGAGGGAGGTTGAGTTTCTTGCGGCCTATGAGAATCTCAGTTTACAATATAATCATTTATTTATCTTATATACAATTTCATTAATGCTTGGGAAAAGTGAAATAAGATTATAGCAGTTAGTTACTGGGGTCGTTGTACCATTTCCTCACACTGCTCTTGATGAAAGAGTGTGTGCCTTAAAATATAATGAGAATTAGATTCAATTCCGCAAAGGGTTCATGTCAATAAAACGGACAGGCCATAGGCCCATTGTTTACGGATCAAACGGTATCAAAGTAGGTTCGCCAGGGATCTTGAAGAAGCTACGTGGGAAAATATTTCAACAGAGAGAATTTGGATGAGTTTAGAGACTTAAACATGCAGATCAAAGAATAAAGTTAGTATTGGAGGCAGAGAGAAAATGAGTTGGAGAAAGATCTTGCCATGCACCATGACTCCTTCATTGTCATGAGGGCAGAATTAGACAAGAGCATATTGCATCTCTTGAAGTTGGGGGAGAAATTCATTGATTTGGATAGTTGGAAAGAGGAGCAGTTCACCGAGGTCATTGCTCACCTATACTATGAATTGGTAACGAAGGAAGAGGCCTTGAAAAATCTAGAAGCAGTTGTCCAAGAGACCAAGCAAGCCCCTTCTATTGCCACTGTCAAAGCTAGGACCATGATGGAGACAAGCATGGTAAACTCACTTTCTAAGCCCCTTTCTCAAGAAACCTTTGGTGACTTTGAGAAGCAAACTATACGCATTGGTTCCAAGCTCATGAGGAAAATGGGCTATGATGGCCAAGGGCTAGGAAAGGAATGCCAAGGGATTTTGATTCCCATTGTAGTTCAACATGTTAACACAAGGAGATGCAATCTATTTCTTAAGAATCAGACAAAAATTGAGGTTTACCCTTAAGATCATTGTGGTGTAAATCATGTGGCATTATGCCCATGATTTCCACAGGGAAAACGAAAAGATTGGAGGCCTAAGCAGCTCAAATACCCTCCCGACATCTGTCCTACTCACATTCCACTCTCCCTTACACGTCACTTCCTCCTCGCCTATCACACCTCCCTCGTTCCTCTACCACCTCTTCCTTTCCCTTGCCACCACAACCTCGTCCCAGCCTCCACTCCGCCAATCACTTCCTTCCACATGGTCGTCGCTCACTCGTTGGGCCATGCGATTTTTCGCCAAGCACCTCGCTCCACATCACCCCTGTGCATACGTTATGAAACTGCCACCTACAAAGCTCGCATTGGTCACAGACAAAGACCATTCATGGCCTTGAGGCGTAGGATGGACTTGCAGAAGTCATTGGCACCGTCTGAGAACAGTTATGGGTGTCAGGCCCAGTCCTAATCCCAATGAAGACAGTTATTGAAGATTGTGGGTAGCAGTTGAGACCTCGCCTCATCCCATAAATGGAAAATGTTGCAAAGAGCAGACATGAAGGCGCACTTACGATACGAAGCTTCCTTATGGGCATTTTTTCCTGTAAAGCACATAACTATGCATGGCTCACGTCTGACATAATGAGGTCTTCACAACCTGACAGAGCGGGCACCGAATGAAGGCTTTGAAGGCAGTGATCTGATCACATTCCTGGTGGTTGCAGCATTTTAGTATATATAGTCATTTTTGATATTTTGTTAAGGTTGAATGGTTGAGCTAGGCTCCCTGCTATTGTAATATTTTTATGAAGAACACTGGTTCTTTGGTTATGTATTTGTTTTTTGAGACATATTGGTTAATCTAAGTCAACTTTCTTTCTCCATATTATTTGCCTCTGATACTGAGAGAGTTCATGAATGACTGATTCACATGAATTGTTGTAACTGTATTATGATGAATGTTTCATTATAGTGTTGTTATAATTTCTTTTAGTTTCCTTGAGATTTGAATTCAAGAGGATCTTACGTTTAAGTTTTTCCTCCTTAGGCTGCTGGAAGACCTGATGTCCACAACAAACCTCTACACTCTCCTCCCCAAAGTCCTTCCTCTATTCACCCTTAATCCAACTTACTGACTGAAGTTTATTCCAGACCTCAATTGCTTATGCATGCTAATCCAGATTTCTGAGTTAGAACATTATTTTCATTGAATCCTCTCCATTTGACCTCTTAACTCAATTACACTTACACAAACTGATGGGTAATGGGCTTACCTTCTATGCAATATGAAGGTAACTTCTAGTGCTAACATTTATGGCATCGTTGTCGGGGAATGAATTGAAGACTTTTCCCTGGGATATAACGACAAAGAAGCTTTGATTTTGAAGGTGCATCAGATATCAGTACCATTGAAGATTGCAACTTGCACCTGGCGACTCCATTGTTTCAGTTCTCGCTCTTAAAGGCAGACACACGAGGTCCACTTCACTGCTGCCTCTAGAAACGTCTGAAGCTGACCCAGAGGAAATTATCAAAAAGGGAAAGACCGCTCAAAAAGGTACCTCCATTGTTGTACCAAGTTTGTCTGATAATTTGCATAATCCCTCTTTACAAATTCTTGTCACTGTTTTTTATTCTCCTATTATACAAACTGCGGGAGTTTCAAGAAATTTAAGTTTTGGGAGCTTTCCTGTTGATTTCTCCCCTTCTATTCTTGGTTTGGAAGGAGAGATATTCGACACCCCTTTATCCCCCGAAGTTGTGAAGTGGAAGGAGAGAGATTTGACCTTAGAAGACTTTCCTACTCCTCCTCCCATTAGAGTTGTTGTAGTCGCATAAGGGGAGACTTATGTCCCCTCAAGCCCCTTGTCTTCACCTCCTAAGAGCATTGTCCCAGTTTCAAATAGCCCAACTCCATCCCCTCCGGGTTCTCCTCCAGTCCACATACAAATGGTAGGAGCTAATCCCCCCAGAACTAGGATAGAAGCTATAATAGTTTCTAGGAATGTCCCTCTTTTTTTTCCTCAGCCTCTGAATGCCCTCCCAATGGATGGCTACCTTAAGTAGTTGCCCAATTTCATAGGCAAGGGAGACATAACCGCAAAGGAACACCTTGAAGCCTTTTACAGTTTTACAGATTGTCATGTCATCATGGATGTAGATGTATCGATGAGAATTTTTGTTCATAGCCTTGAGGGCGAGGCTAGGAAGTGGTTTAGGGCCTTGCCTCCTGGATCTATCGATGGGATTGAAGCCCTAGATGAAGCCTTCTTAAAGAATTGGGGAGATGTAAAGGATTTCCTTTACTATATTACAGAGTTTGGATCACTGAAGAAAAAGGAAGGGGAATCTATTTCTGACTTCTCAAAGAGATTTAATAAAATGTATAGAAAAATTCCCACTGAGGTTAAGCCTACAGAAACCTATGCAAAGATTACTTATTCTACTTCTTTTGACCCTGATTTCTGCCTCCTGTTAAGAGAAAGGACAGATACCTCCTTGGATCATATGCAAGATGAAGCCATTGAAGTAGAATCCAATATTATGGCAGTTGATGAGCTTAGGAGTAAGGCTAACAGGGACAGAAGAAGGGGAAGGTCTGAAACTTAGCTTACCAAATTAGTAAAATCTCTTTTTGCTGATATGGAGAAGGTAAAACTTGAAGCAAGACAAACCTATATAATTACTCAAAACGTTGATAACAGAGGTACCTTCAGGAGACCTAATAACGCTCCTCAGATACTTCCAAGAGAGCCCAGAAACAGAGGAAGGAATGATCAAAGGATCCAAAACAACCTTGTAGATGAAGAGGATGAAGAGGATGAAGAAGATGATCCTGAGATCCATTGCTTGACTGACACCCCTCCATCCCCTCACTTGACCAAGTCTGCATATGGGGAGTCCTTGATGGATAATCAAATAAATGAATTAAGGGAGAGAAGGCAAAAGAGAATCCTAATAAATATAATCTAAGATCTAAAAAGAAGGGGGAAAAGACTAATGCTTCAGATCTGCCTCAAAAATAGAGAATTCTGCCAAGGCTATGACAGTTGGCAGCAAGAAAAAAGACGCTCAAAACCCCCCAGTTTTGATTGAAGATCCTACCCTAGAAGTCAAGGAGATTCTGAACTCTCCATCTTCCTTCAGTTTTGAAAATGAGGTCCAAAAAATCAAGATCCATGTACCATTTTTAGAACTGATAAAAACTAAAGAATTTAGAAAATATCTTTCCAATGAGTTGTTTCTAGAATCCTCCTCAAATACCACTAATTCATTAAATATCCAAGATGAAAATCCAGCAGTCATATTAGGTCCTTTGATAGAAGATAGAGATGATTTGTCCCCTCCCTTCTATACGTCATTGAACATACATGATAAGGTGTTGCATAATTGTTTGTTAGACTCAGGGACATCTCGCAATCTCATGCCCAAAGCAGTCATGGATGAACTTGGATTAGAGATCACAAAGGCCTACCATGACTTATATTTCTTTGACTCTAGGAAAGTGAAGTGTCTTGGGGTCATCAAAGATCTGGTTGTGACCTTATTTCAGTTGCCCATGAAAAGTGTGGTCATGGACATTGTAATGGTTGATGTTCCCCCCAAGTTTGGCATGCTATTGTCAATATCTTGGATAAAAATACTTGGGGGATCTTTATAGATGGACCTCACATATGCCATTATTCCTATATTTTGGGGTGAGCATAGAAGAATTTACAAGGAAGCTCAATTGGCCTACATCATTAGTGATGAAGCAGACCCCACCAACCATCATATTTTTGCCCTTGACACTGATTTGGGATCCAGCGTATTGCAGCTCACTGATGCTCCTGAAAGCTCTCTTAAAATCATAAAATAGTCCATCACTTCTTGTGAAACCCCTCGTCCAACTACCCCTGTTTGGGAGATGTTCTTTGATGGAGCCTCTTTTAAGGAAGGTGTTGATGTTGGAGTAATCTTTGTTTCACCTTATCAAGAGACTATACCTCTGTCATACAAGTTGTAATTTGAAGCCACCAACAATGTGGCAGAGTATGAAGCTCTTGTTTTGGGTTTAAGGGTTGCGAAAGACATGCGAATTGAATAGCTATCAGTATTTGGGGATGCAGAGCTAATTATTCACCAAATCAAAAATATTTATCAAGCTAAGCACCCTAGGCTTAGAACTTACAGAAATGAGGTGTGGGACCTAATTGACAGTTTCTTCTTAGCTTTCAACATTTCATTTATTCCAAGAAAAGAGAATACCATGGTTGATTCTTTGGTTGTTTCAGCAAGCCATTTCAGAGTCCCACTGCCACCTAAACTCAAATATGATGTGGAGGTGAAATATAGACCCTCTATACCTGACAATGTCAAGCATTGGAAGGTGTTTGAGGATGATCTTGAGATCAAAAAATTTCTTGAGTTTGTTGATGAATTCTTTGCATTACATATTGACCAAGATCATGATTCTGAAAGAAATCCTCGTACTGATGTTTTTCTAAACAAAATTGCCAATCATCATGTTGTTCAGCTGCCTAGCAATCATATTCCAAAGGGACTAGTTCCTTTAGAAAGGTTGTTCGATGGGAATGATGTGGCAGTAAAGGTTAAAGGCTTGACTGATGATGCTGATATAACTGAGTATAGTATTGGTACAGAGAAAGATCCCAAATTTGTCAAGTTGTCAAGTAGCTTATCAAGAGAGAAAAGGGCTGAATATGCTAAGTTGTTAAAAGAAATTGTTGATGTGTTTGTCTGGACATATGAAGATCTTAGGACATATGACACAAGTATCATTGAGCACAAGATCCCATTGAAGGAAGAGTCCAATCCATTTAGGCAGAAGTTGAGACAAATAAATCCTATGTTGTTGCCCATTATGGAGAAAGAAGTAAAAAAGATTTTGGATGCCCAAATTATCATTCCTTTGAGGTATTCTGAATGGGTGGCCAACTTGGTCCTAGTGAGAAAGAAAAATGGAGAAATCAGATTTAGTGTGGATTTCTGAAATCTGAACAAAATCTCTAAGAAAGACAATTACCCCTTGCCCAAGATGGAACACATATTACAGAGGGTAACAGGTGCATCTAGGATGTCCATGATTGATGGATTTTTTGGCTACAATCAGATCTCTGTCTTTCCTGGAGATAGAGAGAAGACACCCTTCACTACCCCTTGGGGAACATTCATGTATGTTAAGATGCCCTTTGGTCTGATGAACGCAGGGGCAAATTTTCAGTGAGCCATGGACATAGCATTTATTGGGGAATCGGACAAGTTTGTGGTCATCTATTTGGATGAGATAATAGTGTTCTCACAATCTGATAAAGAACATCATGACCATTTGAAAAGGGTCTTTTTGAAATGCAGAAATTTTGGTCTCTCTTTAAATCCAAAAAAGTCATTATTTTCCATGAAAGAGGGGAAACTATTGGGGAACATTATGTCAGCTGAGGGGGTATGGATTGATCCAAGAAGGGTAGAGGCTATCCAAACTTTGTCACTCCCTAGAAGCAAGAAATAAGTTCATTCTTTCTTGGGGAAAATTATTTTTTTGAGAAGGTTTGTTTCAAATTTTGTTGAGTTGGTGAAGTTTATCACAACCATGTTGAGGAAAGGAAATCAAATCAAATGGACTTTTGAATCTCGTAAGTCTTTTGACCAAATAAAGAAGGCCTTGACTGAAGCACATGTGCTCATCATTCCTAACTACTCCAAGGAGTTTTTGATTTTCTCTTTTGCTTCATTTGACACAGTAGCAGTTGTTTTATTGTAGAAAATTGTCGAAGGGTTAGAGCAACCCATTTCCTTTTTCAGTAGGGAACTGAGAGATGCTAAAATAAAGTATGACATCATGGAAAAGCAGGCCTATGCTTTGGTTAAATCTCTCAAAGATTTCAGATTTTATGTGCTACATTCAAAATTCATTGCATATGTCCCTTCAGCCTCTGTGAAGGAGATCCTCATTCAGCCCGACATAGACGGAAGAAGGAGCAAGTGGATTGCCAAAATCCTTGAATTTGATCTCGAAATAAAGCCTACCAAATTGGTTAAAGGTCAAGGTTTAGCTAAGTTGTTGGATGAATCTAATTATAAATCCTTGGGGGTAAATTTCATCAACAGTTGTTCAGAGAATCAGCAAGTTGAGTTCTCTGATGAAGATCCTAAAGTCACACCCCTGTTGGCAGGATGCACTTGGTACAAAGACATTATATTTTTCCTATAGAAGTTACAGCCTCCTGATGGCATGGGAAAGAGCAAGGTAAGAGATTTGAAGCTCAAATCAATTAAATATTGTTTGATTGATCAAGTTTTATATTGGAAAGACCCTTTAGGAGTGCTTTTGAGATGTCTAGACCCACAGGAACCCCAAAAGATTATGTATGATTTTCATGACAGTTTATGTGGGGGGCATCACTTCTGGAGAACCACAGCCTATAAGATTCTCAGGGCTAGTTATTTTTGTCCTATTCTCTTCTTGTGCTAAGATCAGAGCCTGCGTTAAGTGTCAGAAGTTCTCTGGAAAGCAGCAGCTCGAGTATTTTCCATTGAATCACGTGGTAGCTTCAGGAGCCTTTCAGCAGTGGGGCCTAGATTTTATTGGCGAAATTCACCCTGCTTCAAGTGGTCAGCATAGATGGATTTTGACTGCCACAGATTACTTTACTAAGTGGATAGAGGCCATCCTCACAAGAAATGATTCTCACAAGGTAATCATTGGGTTTCTTGAAGATATTATGGCAAGATTTGGTTGTCCAAACAGAATTGTCACTGATAATACTGCATCTTTCAAAGCCGAACCATTGATTAAGTTTTGTGAACATTTTGGAATCACATTGATTCACTCTACTCCTTACTATCCCCAAGGGAATGGACTGGAAAAGTCCTCTAACAAGAGCCTTATTAAGATCATCAAAAGACTATTAGAACACAACAAGAAAGCATGGGATTTGAAGCTTAAATTCGCTTTATGGGCTGACAGAGTGACAACAAAGAGATCTCTTGTTATCTCTCCTTTCCAGCTTGTATATGGATTTGAAGCCATTTTTCCTCCTCAGCTTTCCTTACCTGTGGAAAAAATCTTCCAAGACTACCAAGGAGAACCAAATGATATGATTAGAAGAATACAACAGTTGGTAGAAGTGTAGCAGACGAGGGAGCAACTACTGGACAAAGAATATGATCATCAACAGAAGATCAAGTGGGATTTTGACAAGAAGGTGAACAAAGAGGATTTCCAGCTGGGAGATATAGTACTCAAGTGGGATGCACCTAAGCAAGATAAATGCAAGAACGATAAATTTGAGGCCTTATGGATCGGCCCCTTCAAAATTTCTGACGTTTTTTCAAATAACACTTACAAGTTGCAGGATTTGGAGGATGCTGAAGTTTTTGGTAGCCCTGTAAATGGGCATTTTCTGAAGAAGTTTTTTACTTAAGCCCTGAGTGGCTTCCCATGTAATTGAAAATATCATTTTTCTTTTGTTTTTGGTTTTTATAAGTGACTCCACAACCCAATACTAAGGCACTGAAACTGCAAAAGGAGTTCTTAGAGCCTCATAGGGAGGTCTCTATCCCCCATGGAACCTATATGTTAACACAAGGAGTTGTAGACTGTTTCTTAAGAATCAGAAAGAAATTGAGGTTTACCCTCAAGAGCATTATGGTGTAAATCATGTGGCATTATGCCCATGATTTCCATAGGGAAAATGAAAAGATTGGAGGCCTAAGCAGCTTAAGCACCCTCTTGACATATGTCCCACTCACATTCCACTCTCCCTTACACATCACTTCCTCCCCACCTATCACACCTCCCTCGTTCCTCTACCACCTCTTTCTTTCCCTTGCCACCACAACCTCGTCCCAACCTCCGCTCCCCCAATCACTTCCTTCCACATGGTTGTCACTCACTTATTGGGCCATGCGAGTTTTCGCCAAGCGCCTCGCTCCACTTCACCCCTGCGCATACCCTATCAGACTTCCACCTGCAAATCTTGCATTGGTCACGGACAAAGACCATTCATGGCCTCGAGGCATAAGGATGGACTTGCAGAAGTCATTGGCACCGTTTGAGAATGGTTATGGGTGTCAGGCCCAATCCTAATCCCAATGAAGACAGTTATTGAAGATTGTGGGCAGCAGTTGAGACCTCGCCTCATCCCATAAATGGAAAACATTGCAGAGAGCAGCCATGAAGGCGCAGTTATGATCCAAAGCTTCCTTATGGGCAATTTTTCTTGTAAAGCACATAAGTATGCCTGGCTCGCGTCCGACATAATGAGGTCTGCAAAACCTGACAGAGTGGGTGTCGACTGAAGGATTTGAAGGTAGTGATCTAATCACATTCCTGGTGGTTGCAGCATTTTAGTATATATAGGCTTTTTTTATATTTTGTTAAGGTCGAATGGTTGAGCTAGGCTCCATGCTATTGTAATATTTTTATGAAGAACACTGGTTCTCTAGTTATGTGTTTGTTTTTTGAGACATCTTGGTTAATCTAAGTCAGCTTTCTTGCTCCATCGTATTTGCCTCTGATACTGAGAGAGTTCATGAATGAATGATTCACATGAATTGTTGTAACTATATTATGATGAATGTTTGATTATAGTGTTGTTATAATTTCTTTCAGTTTCCTTGAGATATGAATTCAAGAGGATCTTGCGTTTAAGTTTTTCCTCCTTAGGCTATTGGAAGACCTGATGTCCACAGCAGACCTCTACACTCTCCTCACCAAATTCTTCCCTCTATTCACCCTTAATCCAATTTATTGACTGAATTTGATTCCAGACCTCGATTGCTTATGCATGCTAGTCCATATTTCTAAGTTAGAACGTTATTTTCATTGATTCCTCTCCATTTTACCTCTTAAAACTCAATTACACTTACACAAATTGATCAGTATTGGGCTTACCTTATATGCAATCTGAAGGTGACTTCTAGTGCTAACACAACAAAGGCTCAAGCATGAAGGCCTAGGTTTCAATGGACAAGAAGCCAGCACAAGTGCAGCTCAAACCACTTTCATCAAGGCAAGAGGAACCAAAAAAGAAGCCATGTGCAACAAGCCACTCAAATCTACTTGTAGAAGATTGGAAGAGGGCAACAAAGAGATGATTCTACCATCCATATTGTCTCCAACTCTTGGGGGACCAAGCGACCAATATGGCAAGCATTCTCATAGACTAAAAAGGTATGGCTTAGTTTGTTTTTGTTGCAAGAAAATGGGTCATAAGGTTAGTGATTGTTCGCACTCTAGAAGGCCAAGTAGCCCATGCAGAAATTATTGTAAGTACTACAAATTGACTAGACATTGGGAGGCCAAATGTTCTAGGCTTTACCCGAAACTCCATCCCAAGAATCAGATAACCAAGAAGAAAGATTAGAGAGTCAAGGTCAAGGGGAAGGAGGATTTGTCGAAACTTGCAGTCCAAGGAGCAGTGGTTGTCCAATGACCTATTGCAATAATGAATGTCATCCATAGCCATGAGAAGGAAAACAGGGCTATGCCAAAGGTAGCACCTACTCAACTCTTATCTTCCATATTATAGCAGAGGCATTCTTTCTTTGAGATTTGTAGAAGTCTTCTTAATGATAGGAGAAGAAGAAAATTGAAGGAGTTGAAGCTTTTGGGGACCAGAAGCATACAAATGGGGAGGTGTGATCTGAATCAAATCCTTGCATAAATTCTTTCGTAAAGCTGTAATAAACTTGTAATTATTTTTTTCATTTCATTTCGTCTTTTTTGGAAAAAATGGAAGTGGAAATGAACCATCTGATGGTTTGCCTTCTAAAGGAAACACATTAAAATAATCAAGGTTGTAGCTATTTGAGGGCAACAAAAGGAGACAAGGAGAACTTGGGAAGTTTACATAGATGAGAGCTCGAAGAGTGTATCCTACTTGAATATCGGTGGATGAAGGACTCAAGGAGCCTGTCCAAAATGAGTGAAGGCATCTCTAAGCCATGGTCATCTACATTTTTTTAGTGAGTAACAATGCAAGAGATTTCTTAGTGTGCATAGCTCACCATTTGTAAAGAACTTCCTGAGCAAAAATTAATCGTTATTAATTGTGGTGCATTTAACCGCTGATGTGAATATGGTGTGTGTGATTTATCTATTAATTGTTTTTTTAGTGAGAGGAATTTACGTGTTTATGAGAAACGAACCACCCATGATCACGGATGATCCCTTCTGCAAGTGAATAAATTCACCTTTAAACAATCATTTGGTATGTTGGCACAATGTTGGGATTTTTTTTTTAATTATTTTTTTTTTGTTCCCACATACCTCAACATTGATTTCCATGTAATTGGGGACGATTGGGTTCATTTATTGACTCACCCAACATCTAGCACGCAACATATTCATTTATCTTAGTCTTATACAAAGTGATTTGAGGGAGGTTGAGTTTCTTGTGGCCTATAGGAATCTCAGTTTATTGTATAATCTTTATTTATCTTATATATAATTTCATTAATGCTTGGAAAAAGGGAAATATGATTATAGCAGTTAGTTATTAGGTTCGTTGCACCGTTTCCTCACACTACACTTGATGAAAGAGTGTTTTCCTTAAAATATAATGAGAATTAGATTCAATTCCACAAAGGGTTCATGTCGATGAAACGAATAGGCTATAGGCCCACCATTTACGGATCAAAATGATTACAAGACTTTTGCCAATAATTCAAAATAAATCACACTAATCTTGTATATGGTCCAAGAATCTTTCCACATTCATGATAGTTGATGATGATCCAAATCTATAACAAATCTTCAGTGGTTGAAGAAGAAATTCGAATTTGGAGCTATGTGGTAAAAGTAAGCATTGTTGCAAACTCCAATTGGACCTGTAATCATCACCAAACTAACCCATCTTTCAAGATTAAGTGAGAACATGTTATTTTTTTAATATTTAATCATAAACTCACTTAAAATACCAAAATAAATGCATTGGAAAATAATAAGTCCAATCCCTCATATAAACATTAAAATGGTCTTAATGCAAAGTTACAGGAAAACGGAAAATTGTTAGAAGTAAAGGAAAAAGGGTGTGAAAGATGACATTTTGGTGACCCAACATCTTCCCCCAACTGAACATGTTGTGTGTCGTCATGCAACCTTGCATCTAATCCTCTTGAACGGTGTCATTGGGTCTTCCTCATCTGAAAAGTATACGAGTGTTAGATGAGCTTCTCGTGGTTGGTTATTGTGTGGCAACTAGTACAAGTTCTACAAGTGTTGGTTCTTGTGTGGCAACACTTACCTTTTTGAAATTATTCTTGTGGTTGGTTTTGTGTAACAACCACGAATTTTGTAAGTGTTGGTTCTTTTATGGCAACACTTACACTTGTTCTCTTTCCTACCATGACAAAGAATCCCCCTTTCAAATGGAAAAAAAACAAAAAAAGATCATCACTTTGAAAAATAAACCATGTGCATGCATTCTCTAAGTAAAAAGAAGTTGTTTTAAAAAAACTAATCTTCAATCATCATGATCTTTGTTAAAACAAGTCTTAGCATCTAAACATCATAAATGGCCTCTACTTATTAGTTGTGACCAAGTGTCATACTCACCATTCATAACAAATCCTCAATTGCTTGTTACAAGAATTCCAGTAGTGTTTATTGAAAAATGATCATGAGCTAGTGTCTTCTTTATTTAATCTGGAATTGATTTGATCAACATGATACCATATCATGACACCTGTGAACAAAATCCATATTGTGGATTTCGCTATGAGATAGCGCAAGTATGTGAAGCAATGAATCGCTATCGGAATTTGGAAGCTGCTTTTACTACTTTTCTCTAAATTTACCAACTGGGTTGGGCTTATTTTTGGTGAGGATGTTATCGTTATAATGATGCTTCAACAAACAAAATTTGAGCAAAACCCAGTTCACAAATTTCGAGAAAAATACAAAATGGTTATAGGTTACGGCGGCTCATTTCTCAAAAAATAATAACTAGTTTGACTTGAAACTTGTTGAGTTTTTTAATTTTACTTTATTACATTTCCCCTCCAAATTCAATGGTCAACGGATGCACGATTTGCAAGATATGGTCAAATCAATTTCTGTCCTATTTCCAAAGTTGACAAGGTTGCCCAAGTGCACAAAAATGGACGCCTCGGGTTCATTTTTAGGCCAAATTGAGTGTTTCAAAAGGGAGACGGTGTATTTCATCATTTGGAATCCTATTATAACTTTAGATTTCCATTTTGAAGGGAAAAAGACACTTATGTGCAAAAATACGTAATTTCTAGCGTACTTGCACATAGTGATAAAAAGTACAAAATTGTCTTAAAAACTTGCTAATCTATTCCTCCTTGTGCATTTTCAAAGAATCTTTCCCATGAATTACTCAAATTTTTATATTTTGCACAAAACCCATGTCTTGTATTTTCTTGATTTGGCCTCAACTACATAAAAATGACGTGCAAAACGTGCCCTTGGAGCAGATTTGATTGTTTTAAATTGTTAAGTGTGGCTTTTGGTTTGATTGGAGAATGGTGTGTTCCTTGTTTAGCTTGGGGTCGGTTTAGACAATAGAAAACCATCTTGATGTCATCCCACAAAAAATTCATATCTATGATTTGACTCTAAGAGGGTGCCCATATGCAAAGCAATGAAGTGTTACCGGAAATGGTCACTCTGCTAGCGAAAATCCCAAAATTGACATTGTCTCCTCCTTAGCGCATAGTTTGGTAATTTTAACATCTGAGAGGTATTAAAGCATGCATTGGACATGCAGAACACCCTCCAAGTGGAAGAGTCCAATTTGGAGGTGCACTAATATGTAAACCAATGACGGGTTATAGGAAATCAATGAGGGTTTTTACAAAAACAATTACAGTCATGGAGAAACACATTGATCACCATTGTATGAGGGTATGGAGTATGTGATATGGGATCAAAATATGGAATAAGAGTATGGGATCACAAGGTATGGAAGTCTTCCCCCCAAATGAAGGTGTTTTCCGTCCTCAAAAAAAAATTACAAACATAGAAGGGCAGAGATCATATAGGCATGGGAATTTTCCAAATACATCTCTTCTAGTATCTAAGGAATTATTGATTAAAGATTATAAAACAATGTACCTGCACCTACCTAAGAAGTCTGTGAGTTATGGATATGAAAGGTCTTGTGATAATGGAGGAATATTTTGGCTACTTTTGTTGGATCATGGATCTGAAGTGAAATAATTTGATCTGGATCATGTTGTTTTCTTCCTCTTGGTTGAAGGAACAGAGGATAAGATCTTAAATTAGAACCTCGGTACCTTTTTATTGTTGGAACTAAACTACAAGTGCTAAACTCTGGAGTTGAATATTAATTGACTGTTGCAAGCTGATGTCAATGCTATGAAACCATATAGTCTTCATCCATAACCGATCATGTACAATTCTATATATGTGAACAAGTTTTGTTGAAATCGAACATAGAAAGAATTCGTTGGATTACCAACCATTAATGAATGTCGTTAACCAATGTGAGACAACTCACCGATAATGAAAATGAGCGTCAAGGTACCTTAGTGAATTCCGACATCTATGAATAGACGTGTTGAAGTTGAGTACCCTGCAGAATCTAATGGTAAGGAGATATAGATGTATTCCCACTGTTGTCAACGAGGAAACATGTCATTGATGTATGCAAGCTCCAAGGAACTATAAAATTTCTTTAACCTTGATCCAAGATAATGTGTTGAAGTCGATGGGAAAATATTTGTTGGAAGGAGGGCCTTAACAAATCCCACATCATCCAACTCAAGCATAGAACAAAATTATTTGAAGAACCATAAAGGAAATATTTTCACTATCAAGCAAGTTTTATTTGGCAAAAGAAAAAGGACAGTGAGGTAACTCAACGTTGTAAGTGATCTTAGTGACTTTATTCATGGGTTAGGGGTGGATGGATATGGGGCAGGAAAGTAAGGAAACTTGTGAAGAGAAAATGGGTTGAATTCATCCTCTGGTAGTAGTGGTAACATGAAAAGTTTAAGGTTGGCTACCTAAACAAATGGAAGTTTAGACTTCAACATGTATAGATTTTAATCTCAGAGGAAGAAAAATGAATAAGCATACCATGACATAATGGGCTTCTCGAAGGATTTATTTGGTAGTGATGGCATGGTGGGTGTGACTTCTCTTTGGTGTGCATTTGGTATTCTTTTGATGTGGATGTCTCAATGACATGCCCTTCTCAAAAAAAATTGGTCTTAAAAATCACTTGTGCATAGATTGACCTTCTTATCCTCCTGAGACCTGCAAAAAACTAGCACTTTCCTACAATAAAACATGAGATCATGGAAGAATAGAGGTGTATGGTCTCTCTTCTTCCAGAACATATGCAAAAAATTAACAATTAATTCTTATGAAACAAATCCAATAAGGAGAAATAAAATGAAATGCACTTTTACTTGTTGAGGAGTGTTGGCCAACTAGACTACCCAGTGATATTTCAGTGATACATTCTTCGTTTGATGTCTAATTTAGATGATTCCAAATCCAAATGAAATTGTATTCATTGGGATATATCTATTAGAAACAAGTTTTTAAAACTCTATGACATCATATGCCAAATGTGCTTAGGAACAACCTGGATGACAGAGTTGTTTTCAAATTTCTGCCTAGACCAACAGTCACTATTTTGATCATAAATTTTTCGTTAAAGGATGGGTTGAAATGATTCCACTTTTATATTAAGTTAGATTCATGTAGGTATCTCAAATAGAAACATTTTTTTAATACAATAAGAATTGATGGGACAAATATGCCAAGGGACGGCCTAGGAAGCAAAGTTTCAAGAATGCAGATTTAGGATAGACAATTAGTAATTTGGGCATAACTTTCTTGTATGATATCGAAATTGAGTGACTCAAATTGTGTTTTCAACTAGATTCATATTATAATACACCATATAAATATGTTTTAAATATATATCTATTTAGGCATCCAAAAAGTGACTATCATGAATATGTTCCTCATATGCCCTCTACATCTAGTCATTGTTTTGGTCATAACTTTTTCGTTTGAGATCCAAATTGAGTGCTTAAAATTGGGTTAGAAACTAGACTCCAAGGGATATTTCCTTAGAAATAGGTTTAAAAATTTCTCAATTTTATTCCCTCAAATCTTGAGTGTCCCAACTCAGTTTTCGGGAGATTTTCAAAGTCAAATTGCTACAAAAATCCAAAAATGACCATTTTCTCCTAAAATGTGATCTAGGTATGTGGGATTCTTGGTGAATGTGTCTATGATGATGTTATGAGTTCATACCCCAAAAAATATCCAT
>SNQJ01S0177404.1:0-17527 GCA_010110895.2 Picea sitchensis
TTTATAAACTTCATCGAGCCTGATCAACAGTCGAGATCTCCGATGATCTGACAATCCAGATCTCATCGCGATCTCACATATCTTGATTCCTGTGATGAAGGGTCTTGATGCTCCACATTGCGATCACCGAGCCTCCGAGGTGGACCTTAACTCTGCTAGCATCTTCCCTTCACGTGACCACCAGTGGTGACCACAGGCTGCACCAAAAAGTGCTTCTTGTTTCACGAACTTATGGACTTCATCGAGCCTGATCAATGGTCGATATCTCTAATGATCTGACGGTCCATATCTCATCACGATCTCACATATCGTGATTCCTGTGATGAAGGGTCTTTATGCTCCAAGTCACAAGCGTCGAGACTATGAGATGAAGCTTAACACCGCCATCTCCTTCCTCTATCTTCCACAGATGTAACCACTGAATGTGACCACAGCCTTATTCGAAAACGCATTTCGCACTTTCTCATCTCAGGTATTCTGAGATGAGTCATCTCAACTCTCCATGTCACAAACTCCAAAATAAAGATTAGCTTATCTAACTCTCAACAATGTGACCACGAGATATGACCACTGGCCACGCAAACGAGCACTTCGCTCCTTTGACTTTCCAGTCAGCGAAACAATGATCTTTCACCACGTGTCATCTGGATCCAATGGTCCATGGTTGCCCTCGATGGACGGCCAGGATTCCTTCACAGTTTTGGAGATTTGGATGACTCTTGGTCTTATCCACCTTACAGATTCACCATATCTAACTGTTGTTGGTCCTTCGTAATTACTCCAGATATTATGGCCCAGATCTTATTTCAATTTCGCCACTTCACGAGCCTTCTTTATGCCTGATCAACGGTCCACAAACCTTGGTGATCTGACGGTTTGGATCTTTTCGTGATCTCGCATACCACGAGTTTGAACCTCTTTCCTTTGGATTTCCCGATCTGTGAAACTCCGAAACAAAACCTTTGTCATTCACCACGTGTACTTCTTGAATCAAATGTTAGGATTGTTATCACGATTTTGCATATCGTGAGTTTGAACTTCTTTCCTCTAGATTTCCCGATCTACGAAACTCCGAAAACCTTTTTCGTTCTTTGACTGTTTTCCTCCTTCTAAGCTTACACTGTTGATCTTTCAATTCCATCGCTACTGTTCTTCCTTGCCTGCCTGTTTGTCATCGTTTTTGTTTTTCTTGCCATCAATGACAAGCACGCTCTTCTTGTAAACATGCCAACAATTTTAATTTTCTCGATTCAAAACAAATTACAAACACATTCTGACTGACTCGACCAATTCCTTCTGTGCATGCATCAGTGCAAACCACAAAATCTTCATTCGGATTAGCAATCCTCATAATTGGAGCACTGGTCAACAACTGCTTCAACTATTGGAAGCTCTTTTCACATTCAGTTGTCCACTGATACTTAACCCCCTTCCTTTGCAAGGAAGTGATTGGGTGAGAGATCCTTGAAAACCATGCAATGAACCTTTTGTAGTAACCAACTAGACCCATGAAGGATCCAACTTCTGTCACATTCTTAGGTGTTGTCCACCCTTTAATGGCTTCAATCTTTTCAGGGTCTACTACTATTCCTTTTTCGAATATTATATACCTAAAATGGTGAATTCAATTTCAATAAAATGAGAAATTGCTCAATTTGGCATACAAATGGTGCTCTCTTAGCACCTGTAACACCATCCTCAAGTGCTTCTCATGCTCTTCTTCTGAATTGGAATATACAAGGATGTCATCCAAAAAGATAATGACAAACGTGTCTAAATATTCCTGGAAAACGCCATTCACTAAGCACATAAAAACAATTGGTGCATTTGATAATCCGAATGGCACCACTGTGAATTAGTAATGAATGTACCTTGTCTTGAAGGTAGTATTTTTTATGTCTTCATCTCTGATCCTTACTTGATGGTATCCTGATCTGTGATCGATCTTTGAGAATATCTTTGCATCCTTTAACTGATCAAAGAGATCATCAATCATTGTCAAAGGATACTTGTTCTTTATAGTCACTATGTTTAATTGTCTGAAAATGATGCAGAGTCTCAATGTCCCATCTTTCTTCCTCATGAATAAAAATGGGGCACCCCAAGGTGACATGCTTGGGAGTATATACCCCTTCTTCAAAATTTCTTCAAGCTGCATTTGCAGGTCCTTTAGTTCTTGTGTACTCATTCTGTAAGGAGTCTTTGATACTGGAGATGCTCTGGGCATCAAATTTATAGAGAAATCAATATCTCTCTTTGGGGGTAATATTGGTATCTCCTTAAACACATCCCTGAACTCTTCGAGGACTGCACGATCCTCAATATTTGGAACCTTATCCTTAGGTGCTTCCTCCATATGGGATGGAAATATTTGGCAGCCCTATCTATAACACTTTTTCAGCTGCATTGTTGAGATCTCTCGGATAGTAACTGACCTAGGATTTCCTTGGACTTTTATTGGGTTCCCTTCTTCATCAAAGAAAGTAAATGCCTTGATATGATAGTCTAAGATAGCATGGTGTTGGTCAAACCAATCCATACCAATTAGATAGTCATATGAACCCAATTGCAAGATGTTAAAATCTGCCTTGGTACTTAGCCCATTCATCTCCACTAGATATGATTTAACCAGTTCAACCACTTTTCTCTTGGCTCCTATTGAAATTAGTGCAGCTACAAGAGTCATTCTCCTGAAGGATGGCATAAGACTCTAGTTTTGGACTAGGGCCCCCAGCACACTCCTGGGGTTTCTTGGTATGAGACCAAGCAGTGAGAGCCATGGAAAAAGACCCTTGTGAGCTCCCCCAGTAGATGACTGGGATTCTTGGTCTAGGACCAAGTAGTAAGACCCTAGATGTGTTCTAGATCCCCTGGATGTGTTCTAGGGAATCCTTGCCCAATGCTTGTATTGATCCTTGGATGTGTTTCTTGGTGATTGATATAAGTCCCTAGATGTGTCTAGAGCCCCTAGACGTGTTCCAAGGAACCCTTTCTTAATTCATGGATTGATCCTTGTTCTTGTAAATTGGTGGATAAGACCCTAGATGTGTTCTAGGGCCCCCAGATGTGTTATGGGGAAACCTGGTCTTTGACTAGGTAGATCTTGGTGTAATATCAAGATGTGTTGATGTGTGATCCTCTTACTCTCTCTCGGGATGTTCTATGAGACCTAGGAGTTCTATGAAGATGGGCATGACCACATTGTTGATGTACCCCCTTATGCAGTGATGATAAAGTTTATAGGTCACTATGAGACTCATGTGGACATGTTTTTCCATTATGGAACCTGTTGGCACTCTGTAAATCTGTTTGGCTAATAAACAGACGACGTAGGTAACTTTTTCAACCAACTTTGAGACCCGAAACTAGCCTTTTAGATCTAGAGAGGGCTCTCTCGGAAATGGCGCGGTCTTCGTGCAGGATATGACTTTGAAAACAATGGTTAGGTATGACACCTATGATAAAATGGGTTCTGGTTATATTGGCGCATAAAATTAAGACTTGGGCTATGGGGTCGATCTGAGGGAAAGACGGGACAAATGATTGAGTGACTAGATTTGAGAGGAGAAGGCTAGGCAAACAACAACCTTCAGTGTAAACCATAAAGTGTGGTAGGAGAAAAACACAGAAAGTAACTCAAGAGCGTCGTTGTGGACGAATTCGGAGTTAGCTTGAGAGGAAAATCGTTTTGTGTAAGTGGCGCGAACAAGGGGCGCAGTAAAGTGAATCCGTGGGTTTGATAATTCATTCTAAAATAGACAACAAAGAGATATGAAATATAGATAACAGGAAAATACATATGCAAGGAAAGAAGCACAATACATCCAACTATCACAACTAGAATCTTCTCATCAAATCAGAGGACCTTTGCATTAAATTCCGGTCAAAACTTTCAGATTACACACAATAGCTATCATCTACCAAAATTTGCCAACCAACCTTGGTTACATTGAAAAAAATGGTATATATAGACTAGCACGCCGCTTGGGCTACCCTATTTTCTAKTTGCTAACCCTAAACTAGGAAGAACGTGCCACATGGGGCGGAGACTCTTCATATGGAATTATCCAAAATAGGCAATAGGTACGCCTATCCACCAATGATTGTATTCATGTTTTCCGTGAGGTCTGATATTCGGTTTGGTTTTGATCCGAGGGAAAAATGTGGTGTTGTATTCTCTTGATCGAGTATTTCGCGAACAGGTGTTTGTCCCAAACTTATTTTTTGTAATAACGACTCTATTTTATGTAATGCGCCCATCTGTCGGAGGACTGTGCGTAGTAAAAAGATGTTCATTTCTTTCAGCCGTTATCAAAATGGCACGATACTTCAGAGGAACATGTATCGCTCAAAATTTTCATGAAGGGACTAACGCCCTCTAAGCTTTCTCTTTCAATGCATTGGTAGGAGCCACGCAGACTTACCTTCCGGCCTCTTCTCATTCCCTAGGACACTCCTTGTGCCTTTATTCTGCTAAACTCTACGCCTCTCACAGCTATACGATAACATATTGCGCCTCTCTAAGCTACCTCTTCAACCATGACATGTTTCCCCGATGACTCTGCACGGTGGATGCTTCCACGGACTTTATCGCTAGTTGTCGCCCTAATTCTCAGTTTTCCTGATACAGCTAGGAAATATCTAGTTTTTCTTGTTCCAGCTGCTAAGATGGCGTTTCTTCATTTTCTCATGTGACATCACCTTTCCTCACTCTGCCCCTGCCTTCGTGGGCTAATTCCCCAACAGGCTCTAGCTGGATGACGCGTTTGAGTAGTTCTTCAGCTATTGATTCGACACGCGGCTCTTCCGCAAGTTGAACTTTCATGATTTCCTGGTTCTTTCTAGGCCTGCCTCTCCTTCGAGGCAGCTGTTGTTGGGAGGAAAAATCTGATACCATCTCCTTTTCTTGTACAAATTTCTCCGCTTTCGTTGTTCCACAACTTGTTCTAATCTCTCCTGTAGGCGAAGAAATGGTTCCTTCCACGCCTTTGGGAATGGTAGTCACGGGTGGAAATGAGACCCAGTCTCTTTGGGGCTCAACTCGTCTGGTTCTTCTACTCTGTGTGCTTTTCTCTATGCTCTGAGAGGTCGCCATGGCGCAACCAAGGAGTGTCTTGCACGCAATGAATTTCACAAATGCACGGGAGGGAAGTCTCTGAACAAGTTGAAATGATAAGGAGAATCGTGAATGGAGTTATGTGTTGGTTCTCAGACTATGGATAATGCTGAAGGTATGAGATTTATAATGAATCGACCAGTAGAAAGAAATCATACTGGAAGGCAATAAATTTATGACGATGAGATGTTTCAAGTTGAGTTTCAGGCTGCCTATGGAAAAACCTCGCATGTCGGATGTAGGTGACAAGTTTTGCTGAGCATGCATAATACGAACGACGCGATTTTTCATTCCCTCAGCCTTCATGATGAACTGATAATAATTGTTGTACTTGTCAACGTGACCTCTATTACCCATTTGATCCGACTTAGACAGGTAGGGATTGGTTTTTAACGAGATTCATCTTTCTAGAATTGACACATCTGTAACACATATACAATTTAAAAACTCTGACACCCCTTCCCATTTCCAAGGGCCAACCGACCATTTGTTGACTTCAAACATATGGTGCTACATACCTGACTTCACATGGGCCACGACATGACTCCAAACCGGACCTAAAATGGAAAGGAAAAATGGAGGTGCTAACAACTGGATCCAATAGGGATGCTAACCTCCCTGCGAGGTAGAAAAGAGAAGTAGACTAGGTATCTGACCATTGGGCCTTATTCGACCCCTAGACACTAATCGGTAATGATGCCCATCATTGGTCATCTCAGGACTGCCAAATATTTCTTTGATTCCCTAGAAAATCTCTATGAAAATAAGGCTGCAACTCAGAAGCAAATATTGAAGAAACAACCACATACATTAAGGATGGAAAAGGATGAAACCATTGTTGCCTTCTTCTCCAAGATTTCTCAAACTAGAGATCAACTTAAAACAATAGGACTTGTTGTCAAAGATGATGACCTTATGAAAACTACAGTGGATGGACTTTATGAGTGATGGGGAATCTTTCTTTCTTCAGTTAATGGAAGAAAATATCAACCTAACTTCAACAGATTATGGCATGACTGCTTAGAACAAAAAGGAAGACTCAAAAGTAGAAATGAGCATTCAATTCTAAGAGATCATGCCCTTTCAGCTAAATCCAAGAGATGGAAGAAGTTTCCTCAAACTAAATGCAAAGGTAAGAAGCTTCAAGGTAATTTATCTCACCTTAATCCTCATTTATCTAAAGTAAGATGTTTTAACTGCAATAAGCTAGGAAATTATGCAAAAGATTGCAGGAACCCTCCCTCTCAGCAGAGAAGAAAAGGTAAGTTCCATGCCTCAGTTGCCATTGAAGAAGAAGAGCCTCATCAAGAACCTCAAAGAAGAAGAACCAAGGAATTCACCAAAGAGCAAGAACAACATCAAGAATATTACCTCATCTCAGCTCTTTCTGGCACTATAACCAAGTTGGAGGAGGTTTGGTTAATGGATAACGGTGCATCCAAACACATGATAGGCTTCAAACAGAATCTTGCAAACTATCGGGATAAGAAGTTCAATGTAAAGGTAGAACTGGGTGATGATGGTACTTATGACATAAAAGGGTTTGGATATACTTCTTTCCATCTTCAATAAGGTAATATATTTCATATTGATGAAATTCTTTATGTTCCTGGTTTAAAGAAAAATCTAATCTCAGTTGTAGTGTTAGAAAACAAAGCATACTCAATAGCCTTCACCAAAAGGAAGGCTCTCATGTCGCCCTCAAATGGATATTTGAGCATTTCCATAACTATTGGAAATCGTAAGAGTGGACTTTACAAAATCACAGGTCAAGTTGTTCAAGCACTAGCTCATGAGATGATAAACCCCTGCAAGCTCTAGCACAAAAGACTTGGACATCTCAACTACAACACACTTCAAGAATCTTGTTGAAAATCAGACAAGTAGACACATCTGGGTTTTCAGAACTAATAATGGTAAAGAGTTTGACTCCTACAAGTATGATGAACTCTGTCAGAATTCTGGGATTAAGAGGGAGTTGATTGTGCCTTAGAATCCCCAGCGGAATGGGGTTGCAGAAAGAAAGAAGAGAACAATTTGTGAAGCATCTACAACCATGATGTATGATCAAAATTTACCATTATCTCTTTGGGTCGAAGCTGCAAGTACTGCAGTCTACATTTAGAKCAGGTGTCCTCACAAAGCCCTTGAAGAGAAAACTCCATAAGAAGTTTTCCTCTTGATGTAAATACAAAACAAACTTATCAATCTGCTCTGATACCAGATTGTAGCGTCCCCCGCCAACCCTTGCTAGGGAAAACTCCACCAACTCAAAACCAATTGTTCTAAAACCCAGATTGTAACATACCCAACCACCCAGGATATATATATAACGAAATTTAAACAAAGATAGACATTTTGTTCATACACATATTCATGCGGAAGCAACAATAACACATACATGCAATATATAAAAGGAATTATGATAACATTTTAACACATGTACAAGATACACAACATTTAAACTTAGCATGTAAAATTAACATAGAATTGATACTTATCTTTTTATAAGAAGACCTTCCATGAACCTCCCAGCCTTAGACCACACTGCTCCAAGCTATCAATAGTGGGTAACCCCCGAGATGGGATTAAACTCCGCCCAAGGGAAAGGAATTCTAGGCTAGGTGAGGCTACGGGAAGCTGCACAATGCACAGGAAGGATTCTCTCCAAGGATCCTACTTATGTCCAATGCTCACAGAATCTCATTCCCCACATGCCTGCCCCACCCTGAGAATATGCACCTTTACTGTTCCACAGTCCATCAACTGCTCCACTTCCCTTCTAGGGCTTCAACAACATGTCGGATCAGGAATTCTCAGAGCTCTATAGCTGCTGCTGGACTCCCTCCAGGATAATTTTGATCTGGATTATGTTTGGAACGAAATGAAAGCAGAGATACTATAATGAAACACTCATGAAAATTTCCAGAAACAAATAAATACAACAATACTTGATTTATATTAATGGAATAATTGTAAAGAGACTGTAAAAATACATAGTGCAAGACTCACTAGAATGGTAGAAGCTTTATCTCTGAGAAGAGATGTGACGACTACGCTCATTCACAAGAGGATGATTACAATGAGGCTCTGAAGGCCTTTTTATGTTAAAATATAATGCCAAAACCCTAAACATCCAAAAACCTAACGCTAGGAGATGAAACGCCAAAAGTCATGTGGGCCCCGTTTGGGTAAGTTAGTACATTAACTACCTGGGGTCGTAACTTTTTCATACGATATTCGTTTTAGGCGTGTGATAGCCTGTTGGAAAGGTCTTTTCGAGGACCACGCTTTATGCCATCAAAATCTGACTCCATCTATATTTTGACTATGGCGAGACAAACTAACATTGTTTAGGGCCCCAAAACGGCCCTGAAAGTACAACAAGATGTGCTGACATGAAAAAATACAAAATAAGCCAGTTGGATTAGGTGGGAGGCCACCACTATCCACCTGGAAGGTGTGTAGGGCTTCAGAAAACCCCAAAAGTGTAGAACCCACCATTACAAATAAGTACAGAAGATCATGCTGAACTAAAAACTGACAAACTGAGCTAGTTGGAACAGGTGGGTGGCCACCAATATCCACCTGGAGCAATCCTCCCTCCTTAGGAAGAAATGGTCTCCATTGCGTTGAGTGCCCAGGGAAGAGAGGAAAACATTTTCTAAATCTGAATCTTGGTGAGCTGCGTGCTTTGTTGGAGAAGTTATGTTGCTTGGTCTATGGAAGACTGTCACAAGCCTGTTGCTAGCAAGTTTGAATATGCTCCACCAATCTGTTGTCTCTGGGTTTGACGAGGCATTGTGTAGGCATCATTGTGGGTGAAGAAACAATATGTTTTTGATGGATAGAAGGTGTTGAGGCTGCAATGGTTGTAGCGGTCTTCTGTGCATCCTATGAACAAACTGTGAAGAGGATGGATTTCACATTATGAGATATTACCTTGCGGCATTGTTTTGGTGGAGCATTCGTCGGAAATACCTCTGGTATCCTATAGAGAAGACCTCCCAAATTAATAATGACACTATTGTTCTTTGACCGCATCCCCAAAAAAATCTCAAGTGGGCTTGGCCCCATATATTCCAGATTCCTCTGTGGAACTTTGCTCCCAGTAAGTTTCCCACCAATGTTTGACATGGGTGAGAGACTTGAGGAGTGCGAAGGTGATCTTTTCCCTGTTGGAAAAATTTTGAACAGAGAAATAACCTTTTAATATATTTAACCATTTTTCTAGGGCATCTGCATCTATTTGACCTTCAAATATGGGAATATCAAAATTAACTTGTACCTTGAAGGCAAAGGTTCCTCCAAAATGGTCTCTTGATAAAGATGCGCCTGTTGCTATCGACATGCGTTGAATGATGTGTGAAAAAATCTCATTTAATATATTAATGTGTGAAAAGTATGGTAACAGGTATGCCATTGTTTTCATTTGAGCATGATAGTGTTTGTAGAGGTTGTGCTCTCAGTAAGAATACAAAGAAATCGTATCCTCACAGCAATAGAAAATATTAATGGCATTTTCGATCTAATTCATTCTAATCTTTGTGGGCCTATGGCTGCTCCATCTATGAATGGTTGTATTTAATATATCATTTTTATTGATGATTTTTCTCATAAAACTTGGATTTATTTTTTTAAAGACTAAAGATGAATCTTTTAGCAGATTTCAAGATTTCAGGAATCTTGTTGAAAATCAGATAGGTAGACATATCCGGGTTTTCAGAACTAATAATAGTAAAGAGGTTGACTCCTATAAGTATAATGAACTCTATTAAGATTCTGGGATTAAGAGGGATTTGATTGTGCCTTAGAATCCCCAACAGAATGGGGTTGCAAAAGGAAAGAACATAACAATTTGTGAAGTAGCTAGAGACATGATGTATGATCAAAATTTACCATTATCTCTTTGGGCCAAAGATGCAAGTACTGTAGTCTACATTTAGAACATGTGTCCTTACAAATCCCTTGAAGAGAAAACTCCATAAGAATTTTTCCTCTTGATGGCTCATCTCCTCTTGCTGTAAATACAAAACAAACTTATCAATCTGTTCTGATCAGGGATGATTTTAAGGATGAAAATTTATATTAAAATGTAGAAACATGGGCTAATCTTACTAGTACTTAATATGTGAAATGTAAAATGTTTCACGATAATTTTGTAAAAATATTCAAATTTTCTAAGGATTTTATATAGTTTCTATAAAATTTTGGCGATTTTCAAGGTAAAATAATTTTATTCTATAGAATTTGGGCAAATTGTTTTTAGAAAAAATGGAAAAAAGCGAATATTTTTTGGGGAAAAACCATGGAAAATTAGCCCATTTGCGAAATTTAGCCCCTAAAATCATCTATGGTTCTGATACCAGATTGTAGCGTCCCCCAGCAACCCTTGCCAGGGAAAACGCCACCAACTCAAAACCAATTGTTCTGAAACCCAGATTGTAACATACCCAACCACCTAGGACATGTCATGCTACTTGAAACTATCTATCATGCTCTGATATATATATATATATATATATATATATAATGAAATTTAAACAGAGATAGACATTTTGTTCATACACATATTCATGCGGAAGAAACAATAACACATGCATGCAATATATAAACTTAGCATGTAAAATTAACATATAATTGGTACTTATCTTTTTATGAGAACACCACCAACTACGTGCAGACCTTCCATGAACCTCCCAACCTTAGACCAAACTGCTCCAAGCTATTAATAGTGGGTAACTCTCGAGCTGGGACTAAACTCCACCCAGGGGAAATGAATTCTAGGCTAGGTGAGGCTACGGGAAGCTGCACAATGCACATGAAGGATTCTCTCCAAGGATCCTACTTATGCCCAATTCTCACAGACTCTCATTCCCCACATGCCTGTCCCACCTCGGGAATATTCACCTTCATTGTTCCACGGCCCATCAACTGCTCCACTTCCCTTCTAGGGATTCAACAACAGGTCGGATCAAGAATTCTCAGAGCTTTGTAGCTACTGTTAGACTCCCTCCAGGAGAATTTTGATCCAGATTATGTTTGGAACGAAATGAAAGCAGAGATATTATAATGAAACACTCATGAAAATTGCCAAAAACAATGAAATACAACAATACTTGATTTATATTAATGAAATAATTGTAAAGAGACTGTAAAAATACAGAGTTCAAGACTCGCTAGAATGGTAGCATCTTTATCTCTGAGAAGAGAAGTGATGACTACGCTCATTCACAAGAAGATGATTACAATGAGGCTTTGAATGCCTTTTTATGTTAAACAAGAATGCCAAAACCCTAGACATCCAAAAACCTAACCCTAGGAGATGAAACGCCAAAAGTCATGTGGGCCCCGTTTGGGTAAGTTAATAACATTTAAAGTAACTTTACATGAAATAACTTGTCCACAAACAATAGGCAATTAGTTGTGGAGCATTTACACCGATCCATGTCATTTCTATAACTATACTATGCGTTTATAATCGATCTATGTCATTTCTATGTCATTCTCGTGACGCTGGACTTTGCATGATTGATCTATATCATTCTCGTGACGTTAGGATTAACCATATTATAACTATGCGTTTATAATTCTCTTTCCTCCTCAAAATTGGGTGAACAATAGGCAACAGCCTACAGAGCATTTAATTCTCTTCAAGTTTTCATGCACACATAGCTAGATGTAAAGTAACTTTAGATCCCACTGTGTACACCCAAATAAGTTCATTTATTACGGTCATCTCCCCAGTTTCCCTAATAAGTCGGGGTAGTTAATTTATCTGCAACATTAACTACATTGATCTGCAGCTAGACTTTGCAACATTGATCTGCAACTGATGAAACTGGTATTGATGTGCAAAAGATGAAACTGGCATTGATGAAACTGGCATTGATGTGCAAAGTATTATTGCATTAAGCATATTATAATTATAATTATGTATTTATAAATCTCTTTTCTCGTTATCATTTTTTTCATATGTGAAGGAATATAATGCACCAAGTTTTCTCCACCTATAATGAAAACATCCAATTTCATCACCTTATTTAAAGAATTTAATGTGATTGAATGGTCCTCACCGTAATGAAAACTTCAACTTTAACCATGGCTGGGAGTCGAGATGGTTTTCAAATCCGAGTTTGGAGTCCTTTGTTCTATATAACGAAGGCTTTGCCATTGTATTTCTCACCTCTTGCTAATCGAATTTTGGCTCCGGTCAATTGTTTCCTTTCTAAGGTATACTAATATTAAGTTTTTACTCTCTGCAATGTCATAAGCTTAGCATACTGATATGGTATTGTGAGTTGTAGGTATATTTGGTGTTACAGGTACTAAGGCTCTCTAATCCATGAGTTATCAATGATTTGATAATATTATATATGTCCACGTTATGTATTGTTGATGCAGTTTAGCAGATCGAGTTGAAGTAGTGTTTTTTTGTTTAGCAGATTTTGTAGCAGTTGTCAGTCCTCTAACGGCCAACAACATGAGTGGACAAGGCCCCAACTTCAACTACAACCCCAACCTCACCGGCCCCAATATCAACACCGTCAGCAACATCACCTCCGACAGCCCCAAAACCACCACCAACCACCAAGACAACCATGGCAACGTCGGCAACCAAACCAACGAGCAAAAAGGCACCCAAAACAATGACCACCAAACCCTCAACTTCGGCAGTCAGCCACAGCCATAGTTTGGCAATCCTTAGGTAGACCAACTTATACCAAGTAATGACAAGTAGACCAACTTATACTAAGTGAAGTATATGCACAAAGGTGTCATGATTTTACTTTCTTTTGATTGATTACATTTTTTTTGCATCTCAGGTATGGGAAAGAATAAATGCAGTCGAAGATTGTGTGTTGATGTTCGACTGATTATGTGTTTCTATGGTGAAGTACTTATGCTTAGTTTATGGTGGAATGAGGCTTCCATTATATCAATTCAATTATGTAATGGTTATGTTATTCTGGTGAGGTTATCCTTTGCAAGATTGATGTGCAGCAAAAATGAGATGGACACTGGCATATTATATCTATGATCATGTATTAATAAATTTCCTGCCTGGTTATTATGTTTTTAATGGTTTGGTTGTGAGACTTTCCTACTTGGTTATGGTTTTTTTAATGGTTTGGTTGTGAGACTTTCCTGCATTTTTATTATGTTTTTAATGGTTTGGTTGTGAGGCTTTCCTGCCTTCTTATTATGTTTTTAATGGTTTGGTTGTGAGAACTCACATAAGATTGAGCAAATCCAAAAGTAGAATATGTATTATGTTTTTAATGGTTTGGTTGTGAGAACTCACATAAAATTGAGCAAATCTTTGTGTAATTCATTTTCTTGCACATTTCCACCTACTGCACTATAGGTTTTTTTTCCCCCTCTTTTCTAGCCTAAGATGTGTCTCCATGCCTTGGGCACCATTTATGTCCTCCTTGGCTTCTTAGGCATTGCGTTGCTTCAAGGATTTAACATGCATTGAACAACATTTTATGATACTATTAAATTAAATGTAATGCATCAAGGATTTAACATGCATCAAACAACATTTTTAAAGCATGAATGTTTCATATAAATTCTTAAAAATCAACATAAACACACATAAAATAAAACCCATGAATAAAATAGTGAACACAGATAAATCACTTATCTCCTAGAAGTAAATGTGCGACGAGCTACAGGGGATGGGAATTCCATCCAAACATAGCCTTGCTACTCCAATTCTCAGCAAAAGTTCACCCCCTACTTGGGGCTAGGAATCCACAAGAAATGGTGTCTTTATTGTCCACTCACAACCCAATATAACCCACAACAAGCAAATTTCCATGAAACTATGCCAATCCACCAGCTCTCTTCCCCTCAACCTACACAAAACAAGGAATGGAATTCCCCTTCTCTACATGGATTCCCTCAGGCCTTCCCAGTTCCCTCCAGGGATCTAGCATAGGTCAGCTAGGAATATCTCTTTCTAGGGACTCCAGGGATGTTAGCTTCCACAGGAAAACTCACAACATCAAGCTCACAACTCTAGGGTAACTTCTCACACAAAAGATCACTCTACATTCCTAACAACTTTCTTCTTCATGCATTCATAGCTCCAACAAGATGCCCATAAAACCTACTATGGTTTTCTTCAATCTCTCACTCACTCCTACTCAGCTATCCCAAAAAATACATGAAAAATATGCCCATAATACCCATTCAAATTTCCCTTTTACCCATGCATGTTGAATCTCACATTCCCCAATGTTGATTTTACTCATCCCCATGTTCTTAAAAACTATGTGAAATGAATTTTCACACCCACCCTCTTACTTGTTTTCAATGATAGGGGCTTTGATACATGTTGGGATTAATACCCATGAAAAATCCCCCCTTGGCCCCCCTCTCCTGTGGAAACGTATCCCCCATTACTACACCTATTTCCATTTGTAACCGACATTACATTTACTTTTATTATTTTTGCAACCGTACATCATATTTACATTATACATCACTAAACTGGGGATTAAAAATGTGGATGTTGTTATCCCTTGAGATGTTCTAAGCTGTCAATGGAATGATGTCGAGGTACCCCATGGGATAAGATTCATAGTGAATCTTAAAGCCATGCTTGTAGTAGATTAGGTTATGCAAAATTTTGGTAAGTTTTTCTCTCTCTCTCTTACAGAACTCTTGGTCTTCAAACATTATGAGTCCAGATGTCAAAACTTTTAGCCTCAGTCATCTGTCCATGAGTGTTTTAGACAAATTGATTTAAAGAGTGGAGGAGATGGAAAATCAGAAGAAATACATTATAAATGTATGAGGCATTGTTAAGATGGGTATCATAGTCTATGGAAAGAATAACATTCCTAGAAATTAAGAGTTCAACGGTTCTAACAGATGTAGAAAATCATTAAATCATGCATAAACATATTCAAATATATAAATCCATGGACGTACCCTCTGCACATCATTAAAAATATGAAGAAATGATAAGAAGTGGTCATACATTCAGAGGAAATCACTTCAGTATCATAAGCAATACAACATACAGTTACAATGAACATGTCATAAAACTTGTTGCTCGAGCTTTTATCAATGGTGATTTGATACAAGTATCCATGATATGAGAGGGGTGGATTTTACATGAGCACATGCTCAAAGAAAAAGGGATTACATACTGAAACATATCATAGGGGATGAAGCTCATGAAGCTTGCGGCGTTGAAAATCTATCTATGCTTGAGGATGTGATCAAACAACTCTGTTTATAAGAAACTATTAAATTCCCTGAAGTGTCAACCACAAAATGATCTCCTTATGTTGATTTATAGATGCTTTTGTTTGAGACAAAACCACCTATTTGGACCAATTCTACTTCTTGAAAACTCATAACAACTTGTTATAATCTTGGTACCATCTCTGGTTTCATAACCTTTTTCATCTTTCTAACTAATTTTTACCTGATTTCACTAGGTAAAAATATACTTTTACCCTTGAAGTTGGTGCATTGTTGTTAGGTGGGGTGTGTTCTCATCGTCCGATTGAGCCCTGATTTGGATTTTCTTGGATGGATCAGGGGTGTGTTCTCATCGTCTGATTGAGCCCTGTTTTGGATTTTCTTGGATGGATCAATTGGACCCATGTCTACAACGCTGGACCCATTCAACCATGGAATGATTTGGGTTGTTGATTGACTAGAAGAATGTCTAATGTCATCTTATCATCCCGCACCACTCATCAATGCAGAGTATCAATGAAAAACACCTTGAATATCCTGCCTCAGTCTCATGATGAAACCCATATTTATGGGGGCTTAGGTCTACTTAGAGCGCACTTAACTCTTTTTGTGCTCTTGAGAAGCACCCAAGTGTTTAGGAGTTTTGGTCTTGGGCCCTCAGGGCCTAGTTTTCTGTTGATTCTTTTAGGGTGATCGAACATATTTTAGCTCCTTTCGATCCATGGGCTCTATAAGCTCACCATTATCCTCCTTCTTATAGTTTTTGGCCTCATAACCTCGATCAGTGTGCACACTAATGCCTGGGCCAAATCCAATACTAACATTGGCTCCAGCGGGGACAACATACCCCTCTGGTTTGTTGAGAACTGTATACCAAGTTCCTTCTCCTATTGGGATGTGGAGTCTACGTTAAAACAAGAGATCCCATGTGCACCTAAAAAACTGATCTGATAGGTGAAACAAAATTACTAAATAGCTTAAAGTTAAAACCCTAACTACTTGCCTATGTAATATGTGATGAATGAAGTAAAATTAAAAATATATAAAAAAAAATGGAAAAAAAATTATTTATGTACAAGGTAAGAAAATTTGCAGCATTCAATATTGTAAAAAATGTTTCAGGAACTTACCATTCACAGGAGCCCCAAACATCTCACTGTCCATTTGAGCCAGTTCATATGTGTTGTTGTCTTAAACTGCAACGATATGAAAAGGCCCAAATCAGAGGTTGTTGAATTTTCCATGGTTTCCCTTTGCCTCCCTTATGGCATCCCACTTTAGGACTTGGTCTACTATCGTAAATCTCCTCTCCTTGGTCCTCTTATTAAATATTTYTTTCATTCTTATGTGATGAGCTTCGAACTTCAATTGTACCAAATGTATTACATGCTAGAAGTCAATCATTTGGTTGATTATGCATATCATCTGAATCTTCTTCCTCATCTTGTAGTAATTTCATCACACAAAGGCTAARTTGAATGGGAAAAATGGCCTCTAATCCATACACCAGCTGAAAAGGAGAAGTACCAATGGACCTACTGATGCTTACTCTATCTTCACTTTAAATGTGAATCCCAAGCTGTTGGTTACTTGGGATGAACCAGGTTTTGATCTCAGTAGGTTTCCAACAGAACCCTCAAAAATGTTGGCCCTCCTAGTAAACCATAAGGAAACACTGCGCATAGAGTGCACATCACAGTCTCACCTAAGATAGCTTTATGGGGGATTGAAATACTCAGGTTTGTGTAGTCTAGGAAAGAGTGGGGACTGTGTTTTGATTCTTTTACTTATGCATCAACATCATTATTCATTCATCTACTTCTAGGATTCATTCATCATTAAACTATGCATGCATGCTATTATAACCAGATTTAACCATTCATTCTTTAACTGATACTGAACATAATATCAAAACAATCATTGAGACACATTGTAACATCCCCGGCCTCTCTACTGGGCAATGCCACTTGAAGTAAATACCAATTTGTAACATCCCCGGCCTTACATGTCGGGTCATTGCCTCTTGTTCTAAATACAAAAAAAACTTATAAATCTACTCTGATATCAGATTGTAGCGTCCCCCAGCCACCCTTTCCAGGGAAAACACCACGAACTCAAAACTAACTGTTCTGAAACCCCAATTGTAACATACCCAGTGACCCAGGGCAGGTCATGCTACTTGAAAAA
>SNQJ01S0177406.1:2889-19818 GCA_010110895.2 Picea sitchensis
CCTCTCTAGCTACGTAACAATTGATACATGGAATATTGAATGAATAAAATTGAACCATACCATACCATAGTGCATATGTCATCTGAGGAGTGGGGATGAAAGTGATCTACACCATAGCTAAGATAGCACGATCAAGTATTTGGTGGGAATCAAGAAGAAACCTATATGGATCTAGCAAATATGAGCATGAAAACTCATGCAAGCAGTAACATGACACCCTTGTGTTATATCCCTAAATTTCTCTACACATGCATACCTGGCCTTTGGCCCTCTTACTTGCATTTTTTTCCAAAGCCACCACTGAGTTTCTCTTCTAAAAAAACAATTTTTTGAAGATGTACATGCCCTTATCCACTACTTCCCACGTACATACACTTGTTGCACCACTATAGCCCATGTACATATGCATGTTGCACCACTACAGCCCGCGTATACTTGTAAAAGTTGTAAACAACAAAAAGTTGCAAAGAATTCATTAAGATTACGGGATATTGAGTAGTTTCCCAACTAATCCACCGTCTATAGCCCGTCACCCAACCAAATAACCATCCTTTTATCATATAAAAGGAGGTGTTGAGGTCTCATTCCACATATAGACATAAGAATAGTGAAACTCTGCTCGTTTCACATCCCCTCCTTGCCCCAATCATTTGCATCCCTTTTGTGAGAATTGCCTCAGAATTCCCCAATTTGATGGATTACTGAGAGGGGGGGTGAATCGGTAATATAGAAATCTAATACTTTTTAACCATATAATCCAAGTAAAATATCAATGTAGAATTATCATCCAATAATTGTAGAGTAAATAATCAATGAACAATCATACACATACACAGTACACCAGTGTTTTACGTGGAAACTCAAAGCGGGAGAAAACCACGAAATTCTTGTTCTTATATGTCTTGAAGAATTACATTCATTGGAAGCACCAACTTCCTTTTTTTTCCAGTTGCAAATGGAAGGAGGATCCAATCCCCTAGTTTCTCAGGATACAACCTAAGGGAAGCTCCAACTCCCCAATTCTCTGGCTACATCCAGAAGGAGGCTACAACCCCCTAAGTTTTTTGGCTACAACCGGAAGGTGGCTACAACCACCTATCCTTTCCCCGTCCAACCGTCATGACGTATAAGTAGAATGATGGAACCAATTTCACACTATAATTGTGAGATATACCACTTTACAACTATACCAACTTGTACCACTGACCTGCAGCCAACCTGTACCAATAACCTGAACCATGCATCAACCATGCTTCTACCTGTACCTCAACCTGTAATCAACATGTACCATAAACAAGTGCATCAACCATGCACCAACCTGTACCAAACAACATGTAATCAACCTGTACCATAAACAAGTGCATCAACCATGCACCAACTTATACCTCAATCTGCAAACCTTCCTTAACTTTAACAACAAGAAACTAGCATTTTCAACAAACTTTACTTTAGTCTCACATGACTAGTTTTGGATTAGTCAACAACCCTAACTTGAAATAATCATAACTTTGTACCTGTAATGAATGAATATCCAAAAATATTCCTCAATGTTCTTCAGTGTGCTTTATGCAATTCCTCTAGGTTTCACTACATGGAACCTCTTAGAAAAGGATTTATGGAAAAAATGGCATACCTTGTTGAATTCTGGCTTATTCTAGAGAGCGACCTTGTAGAACGTGCCCCACATGGAATATTTGTTGTATGGATATGAAAATGTTACAAAGCATACTACAGACTGTACTCTAACTGACACATTTATTCTTACTTAATTTTGATATTTTATGAATAAGTTATAATGTTTTTGCCCGAAACACTTGTTTTAGACTAGTTTCGGGACTAGCCACAAACCCTATTTTCCACGATGTGTAACTCCAAAACTACGATGACCCACAAGACGAATTTTTACCATAGATACTTGGATATGTTTCCCTAATGGACTATCAATTTCATGGTCTGAATCATTCTATAAAAAAATTATTGTGAAAATCGTGAGATGACCTGTAAATAACATACCTTAGAAAGCATCATCAAAAGAATTTATCCTCCCTTGAATTTCGGCCTTCTTTTCTTCACCTTCCCTCTGAAATTCGGCTTAGATATCCTTTGGTTACCTCAGTCATCTATAGATATTCAATATTCTCAAGTGTGATTGAAATGAGAGAGCCTTGCCTCTTATTTATACTCTCCAAGTAGCTTCCTTAGAAGCATCTTCTAGGTCACATTTCTCACATTCCTTATTTTAGGGTTAACCCACTTCTAATTTCTCCATTAACTTTATTATTTAAATAATTTATTTTTTTTATTAACTTTGAATTATAGTACACTCATCGCTTCACTTTATTATTTACCTTCTAAAATATCTTAAACCACTTTGACTACTTTGACCTTTTGGGGCTTCAAGCCAACATATGAGGGTCCTCCAACTTCGTAAGGCCATAACTCTCAAACCGTGAGGAGTTATGTGACATTCCACATACCACCAAAAATGGAATGACATGAAATATCAATCTAGCGTAGTTTCACTGAAAAATTCACTTACCTTCATCTCATTATTCCACAATTAAACATGGGTTCTCTAACCATACTTCTAGGATAACTCAATCCACAAAGCGTCTTCTCGTGAGGGATTTCACCATAAGGGGACCACTTTGGAGTTCATCCATTTTCATTTCTTATCAACCATAACAAGACAATAATGAGTCATCTTTACATCAAACAAACGTGATTCCATTACACAAAACTTTGTGCTACCGTACTTTCTTCAAGGGGTTGACATCAATGACAACTAACCTTAATCAACAATCTCCCCCTTTGGCATTGATGGCAACACTCTGATGCAATAATGAAATCATGTCATTCAATACTGAAGTCATATCATTCATGCTCCCCCTAGAACCATGCCTCTGTTCTCTGCATCTCTGTGACCATTTCTCCCCCTGGAATCATGCCTTTTTCATCTGCATCTCTATGACCATTGATCCCCCTGTAATCATGCCTCTTTCCTCTACATCTTATAAATCTCTCCCCCTTTGTCATCAATGGAAAAGGTATCCTTCCATATAGGGTTGCTCCCTCTAAATGAGCTGTCCTCTTTATTGTGATTCCTCATGTACATCTAAGACATATAAGATAACCATTCAAAAGCATTCATTTTGGAGTAGAGATAACTCTGAGTCTCTGGTGAAGATACTCAAAGGCTTCCCATGGAAGCGGTTTTGTAAATATGTCTGCCACTTGTTCTTTTGTCCCCACATACGAAACTCTGATGTTCTTTTCTGCAACCTGTTCTCGTAGAAAGTGATGCTTTATTGGAATTTGATTCATCTTGGAGTTCATCACTAGTTTCTTTGAGATAATAATTGCACTTTTATTATCACAATAGATTGGAATGGGCTCATCATACTCAAATTTTATATTTCTCGGAGTTTGTTTCATCCATAGAACCTGTGTACAACATGTTGTTGTTGCAATATACTATGCCTTGGATGTAGATAAAGATATTGATGATTGTTTATTTCTTATCCTTAATAATAAACACTCACCTAATGATCCAAGTGGATATTGGTGGCCACCCACCTTTTCCAACTGGCTCAAAACAGTTTTCTGGCAATTTTGGCAATTTACTATTTTTAGCAGGTTTTAACTTCCGGGGCCATTTTGATGACCTAAATGAATTTTTTTAGAGATAGAGGTTCTAAATGATATTTGAAGGCATTATTTATTCCCCAAAATGAATCTCCTCGACGATACCTTTCCAGCGAGCTGTCACATGCCTAAAGCGTAGATCATATGCAAAAGTTACGACCCCGGGAAGTTGATGTACTCACTTACACAAATGAGGCCCACATGACTTTTGGTGCTTCATCTCCTAGGGTTAGGTTTTTGGATGTCTAGGGTTTTGGGCATTCTATTTTATTGTAAAAAAGACCTTCAAAGCCTCATTATAATCATCTTCTTTCGAATGTGAGTAGTCGTCACATCTCTTCTCAGAGATAAGCTACCACCATCCTATCGAGTCTTTCACTCTGTATTTTACAGTCTCTGTACATTTATTTCATTAATAAAAATCGTGTATTACTGTATATATGTGTTTATGGTTGTACCTATGATATATTTCTGTTATATTATTGAATATATGCAATATCTCTGTGCATTTCTTTATTATATCTCCAATCTCATTTTGTGTCGAAAATAATCTAGATCAGTGGTATCAGAGTACACTGTTCTTGGTCATTTTTTTCAATGCATGTCCTTGATGAGGTCTGAGTATAGAAAGTTGGGTCTCGATCTTGTCTCTCTTGAGGACAATATCTGTCGCGCACTCAAGAAACCCTCAATGGAAAAAGAAAATAAAAACAACGGAGCAAACGATCCTATCAATCTGTTGCTTGAGCAAGCTCTCACGCGATAGAGGGAAGAAATGATGGAGAATTTTTCCCACGTCCTTCAATGCTTGTCGATTGTAATAGACACATATTCATCAAGAGGCCACTTTGGAGGCACCTCACCTTTCAAGGTACAAGTTAATTTTTATATTCCTATATTTGAAGGATAGATAGATGCAGAAGCCCTAGACAAAAGGTTAAATCTTCTAGAAGGTTATTTCTCTATTCACAAATTTTCCGACAAAGAAAAGATCGCCTTCGCACTCCTTAAAGATCTCCCCCATGTCAAACATTGGTGGGAAACTTATTGGGAGCACAGTTCCACAGAGGAGTCTGAAATATATGGGGTCAATCCCACTTGGGATTTTTTTGTGGATGCGGTAAAGGAACAATATTACCCTATTGGAAACTATGAGGACTAGTACATGAGATGGACCACACTATGGAAAGAGAAAGGCCAAGCAGTTCCGGAATTCACCAATACCTTCCATACCTTGTGCACCAAGTTGGGTATCAAAGACTCCAAATGACATTTGGTTCTAAAATACCTTGGGGCTCTACACAGATACATCCAAACTGAAATGGATTTTCTGGACATCTCACAACTCGGTGTGGCCTATCGATGTTGTTTAAATTGAACATAAATTTAAGCACTAGAACAAATGGGATTTTGATTCTACAAATCCGCAACAACCAAAGTATGACAAATACATCCCTAACAAACAGTCTCCTGAAAACAAGTCCAAGCCACATGAAAATAAGGGTCACAGGAAGACAAAGAAGGACATCGGAAAATGGTACGATTTCCACAAAATCCCATGGCACAACACCGATGAATATCTCTCAAAATAGTCATTGGTGGCTAAGATCAAAGACAAGGAGCTGAACCCTGATTCAGAATCTGATTCTGAAAATACTGGTAAAGGACATATCATTGATGCAGACCCCACTGCTATTGTCGCGACCGCAGCAATTCAACAAGAAGAACCAACAGATCCTGAAGAGGGGGAGCACCTTTTTCATTCACAGATGTGGGTGAAGGGGACCCTGCTTAATTTTATTATTTATAGTGGAAGCCAGAAGAACCTCATCTCAGTAGAGGTCATCAAACAGTTGGGATTGTCGACAACACCACACCCTCATCCATACAACATCGGGTGGCTTCGCCAAGGAAGAGATCTTCGTGTCAGCCAACAATGTCGATTGTCATACAACATCCAACCCTTCAAGGACGAGGTATTATGTGATGTTTCCCCATTGGATGTCTGTGATGTTCTCTTGGGCCAACCATATATGTGGAAGCGCCATGATGTTTATGAGTCTCGACCCCACAGTGTCATTGTTTCTCTGGGAGGTCATCTCTACAAAATACCAGAGGTAGTTCCAACTACTGTTCCACCTAAAAAGTGTCGCAAGGTAGTATCTCATACTGAAAAATTCATCTTCTTCATAATCTGTTCAAAAGGGGAACAAAGAGACACTATAACCACTACAGCTTCGCCCCAGGCACCTTCTATCTAACAGAAGCAGGTCGTCAAGGTTGAAGAATAGCACAAATATTCCTTCCGCAGACCATCCTCTCATGTAGCCTGACTTGTTGAACAGCCTCAGCCTCAACAGGTTCATGACAGACTTCCATAAACTGAGCAGTGTGATGTCTCCAGCAAGGCAAGCAGCTCACCAAGATGAAGATTCAGCAAACGCTTTTTCGTCTCCCCTGGGAACTCAACGCAACGGATACCATTTATTTCTAAGGAGGGAGGATTGATCCAGGTGGATATCAGTGGCCACCCACCTTTTCCAACTGGCTCAAAATAGTTTTCTAGCAATTTTGGCAATTTACTATTTTTAGCAGGTTTTAACTTTCGGGGCCATTTTGAGGACCTAAATGAAGTTTTTTCAATATATATGTTCTCAATGATATCCAAAGTCATGATTTATACCCCAAAATGAATCTCCTCGATGATACCTTTCCAACGAGCTATCACACGCCTAAAACGGAGATCGTATGCAAAAGTTACAACCCCGGGAAGTTGATGTACTCACTTACCCAAACGGGGCCCACACGACTTTTGGTGCTTCATCTCCTAGAGTTAGGTTTTTGGATGTCTAGGATTTTTGGCATTCTGTTTTATTATAAAAAAGGCCTTCAGAGCCTCATTGTAATCATCTTCTTGCAAATGTGATTAACCGTCACATCTGTTCTCAGAGATAAGCTGGCACCATTCTATCGAGTCTTTCACTCTTTATTTTACAGTCTTTATACATTTATTTCATTAATAGAAATCGTGTATTACTATATAATTGTGTTTATGGTTTCACCTATGATATATTTTTGTTATATTATTGAATATCTGCGATATATCTGTGCATTTCTTTATTATATCTCCGATCTCATTTCGTGCCGAAAATAATCCGGATCACCTAAGTATAATGTTTCTCCATTGGTGATTCATCGGTCATCAATACAGCCTACCCAATATGCATCTGTGTAGGAAATAAGAGATATATCCTTTCCTTTTGGATACCATAATCCAAACTCTTATGTTCCTTTGAGATATCTAAAAATCCTCTTCATTGCTAATACATGTGATTCCTTTGGTACTGCTTGAAATCGTGCCACCTGTCCAACTGCATGCATTACATCTGGTCTAGATGTTGTCACATATAGTAGGCTACCAATCATTGACCTGTATTTCCTTTGATCTGTAGACTTTGAATCTTCATTTTTTCTCAACTTGCAACTAGTTTGCATGGGAGTGATAACTGGTTTGCAATCTTCCATTCCGAACCTCTTTAGCATTTCTCTAATATAATTGGTATGAGAAATAAAAATTCCTTGGTTGCTTTGATGTAACTGAAGTCCAAGAAAGAAGGATAGTTCTCCAAGTAATGACATTTCAAATTCATTTCTAATATCCTTTGCAAATTTTTGGCTTAACCTGTCATCATCACTACCAAAAATAATATCATCAACATAAACTTAAATTAATAAAATACTATCTTGACTTACCTTGATGTAGAGGTTGTTGTCTGCACTTCCTTTTATGAACCTTGCATGTTGTATATATTTATCTAGTCTAGAGTGCCATTCTCTAGGATCCCATTTTAGACCATACAAGGCCTTCTTTAATTTACACACATAATCTACGTTATCTGACAACTGAAATCCTTCTGGTTGTTCAATGTAGACTTCTTATTCAAGTTACCCATTCAAAAAAATATGATTTTGTGTCCATCTGATACACTTTAATATTTTTGGAGCATGCATAAGCTAAAAGAAATCAGATTGCTTCCATTCTATAAACTGGGGAAAATGTCTCTTCAAAGTCGACACCTCCAACCTTTGCATATCCTTTACATACCAATCTAGTTTTTTTCCTTGTAACCTGCCCATCTTCATTCAATTTATTCCTATAAACTCACTTTGTGCCGATCACATTCTTATCCTTTGGTCTTGGAACCAATTCCCAAGTGTCATTTTTCTCTATTTGATTCAATTCTTCATCCATGGCATTATTCTAAAATTCATCCTTGTTGTCCTCTTCAAAATAGGTTGGTTCAATTGTAGATGTGAGTGTTAGGTGTGTTTGTTCTAGTGAATGCATTCTTCTTCTAGTCTCAACTCCTACATCTTTGTTTCCAATAATCAGATATGAATTATGATTCTTATGTACTCGTCTGCTAGGTGTCTTTGGAGTCACTTGTTGAAATTGATTTTCTTCTTCTATCGGATCCTCTTCGTCTTCCCCTTCTATTTCATCTTATGTTTCTTCTTCATAAAGTTGTTCCATTGATTCATTTTATTCTTCCTTTAATTCTTGTCTACTTGTTTCATCAATTGTTGCGTTGATGCTTTCCACAATTTTTTTTAATCTCAGGTTGTAACACTTGTATGGTTTTCTTGTACTTGAGTAACCAACAAGTACTCCTTTGTCCACACAAGAAACAAACTTTCCCATTCTGGCATCTTCTCTTTTGATGTAGCATTTTCTTCCAAAAACTCTGAAGTGCTTCACATTTGTTGGTCTTCCTTTCCATATCTCGTAGAGAGTTTTATCAATGTTGTTTATGAACATTACTCTATTTTGAATGTGAACTATTGTATGCAATTCCTGTGTTCAAAAAATATCTATTAATTTGGAATCCATTAGCATTGTTCGAGCCATTTCCTGTATTGTCATGTTCTTTCTTTCAACAACTCCATTCTATTGAGGTGTCCTTGAAATGAAGAATTGTCTTTTTATTCCATGACTGTTGCAGTAGTCCATAAATTTCTTTGAACTGAACTCTCCTCCATTATCATATCTCAATAAATTGATTTTTGAATCCATTTCATTTTCAACCATTTCCTTGTAGATCTTGAAGTTTTCAAAATCTTATGACTTATTCTTGAGAAAGAAAACTGTAGTCATTCTTGTATAATCATCAACTAATAACATAAAGTATTTCTCACCTTTTAAACTCTTTGATGTAGTTGGTCCAACTAGATCAGTATGCACAATTTCCAGTGGTCTTGTCGTCGAATATTCCTTTGATTTGAACCTGGCCTTTGTTTTCTTTCCTTGTTGACAATGCTTGTTATAGCGATATTTGCCTCACCTTATGCAATCTTGCACAGAGGGCTCTTTTCCATTTCCCTATGTAGACTTATCATCCCTTTTTTATGAATCCAGAACTAAAAATACATATTTTTCCACTTATATGTGCCCTATATACTATACATCATGTGTATACGCAGGCTAATCCACTACAACCCATGTACATCGAGATTTGTGCCAGAAAATACAAAAATGAAGTCGGGTTTCCATGTCACGACAGGAGATCTATGATCCTTGGCCTTCCATATACTCGAAACATTCTGACTCGGCCGTTCAGTTTCATTTTGAAGGCTATAAGATCCCAATTTCGAGCTATGGAAAAGAGGATAAATCATTCAACTTTGAGAGAAAAGTTACTCTAGAGAAATTACTTCATATTGAGTCTACATCCCTTTGTCCCTCAAGTCTGAACACAGTTTTCAACCCCCAAGCTCTTCCCTTATAGTTGGAGAACCTCATTGTCTCCCTTCTATGAGCTTGCCTTTGATGGAGGATTGAAGTGGTGGAGGACCAGTTGGAAGGAAATTGGTTTCTTGGTTCTGAGCCATGCCGACACAGAAGTTTGTAATGTTTACGCTTTTGTTGATCATATTTAATAGAAATACTACTTTCCCGTCCTCTTGATATCATGCAAATATATGATTATTATCCATTGGCATGTTTGTTATGTTTATTAATGGATTATACTATCTAATGTGATAACCCATTTATATTATCCCTATATTCTTGCTCTGCTTGTTTGTTGAGAACTTGTTGCAGGTATAAATCTTTGGGTCGAAGTGCTCAATGGTGGACATCATCAAACGTTGGAACAAGGTAGGCATATTTTGTATCTTTATTGCACATTGGTTTGTATAGCATATGTTGGAATTGAGTTGATTTTTGCAGTCATACATGTCTATTGTGGTTTACCCTAGCCATAGAGAGTTTTTCCCTCGTAACAAAAATGGCGACTCCACTAGGGAAATTTTCTTTCTAAGGGTTTGGAGTACTTTTTCTCCTTGCATTACTCTCTTTCCTTTTTGGTCCTTGTCGTATCACTGCTTGACAGATTGTGTTCACTCTGGGTCGAAGTTTTCAGCCTTTCTCCCTTGCCTAGCCTTGTTTCAAATCATATACGTGCCTTTTTCCTTCACAGTCACGTACACACGTGTGTTGTCTCACTGCAAGTTGCATATACATGCATTGTTTTCCTGAATAGTCGTGTACAACTTGTTTCCTTGATTTTTTGCTTGGTTTGGTGATTGTTGGAAGGGATCTGATGGTTGTTGATCTTTATTAGGTCTCTGTAGTGCCTGTTAGGTGTCTCTGGGATGACAGGAAACATGTTTGGAGTTGAATTTCTGGGCGGAATATTTCTCGTCTTTTCATTTTGATTTGTCTGTGTACTATTGGGATGTGTGCTTTGTTGCTTGGTATTCTGCCTGATTTATTTCTTTTATACACGGTAGAATTCATATATCAGGTTGCTTATCATTCCATGCATTTTATTTTTTTAGTATATTGAAAATAAAAATAAAAATACGCATTTTGCATTGCTTGGCATTTTTGTCTTTTGAATATTTATCATTAGCTTAGTGCATTTGGTGAAGGATTGCATTTTACTTCTGAATTGCAGAGTTGAAATTGAAGATTGCATTGTTTTAATAAGCATATTATTCATTGAAAAGTTAAAGTTAGGATTTGCATCATATTCATATTTACTTTTCTTGCAAATTCATAATATCATGAGTTTCATTCCCATACCCTTTTGAGTAATCACAGCCAATAAAATTTACACTTTAAATTAAAATTGATTAGTCATGATTTTATTTTTTAGGGTGCACAAACTAGCCTAGGATTTAGTGCCTTGGAATAGGATTTTGTGAGTAAACTTCTCCAAGGAAATTAAATCAACATATGTGTCTGAGACATGGAATTGAGAAGTCCATTGTATAATTGGTAATATCAGGAGGCTCTTCTCACATCGGAATTAATCACGAGGTTGAATGAAGTTGGTTGAAGGGATATCCCTCAGATACTCACCTAGCGTCAGAGATATTTTTGTGGATTTATTCATATTTGGGGATCTTTCTAGTGCCCATACCTCCGTGAGAGGTGGTGCTTTCAAGGTTTCTGGATTTTCTACCCTTCCCATACGGTGATATGAACTTATGACTACTCGCTTGTGCATATTTTATACAGTGTCTTATTAGTTTCTTGACTTAGGTATCTCATAGGTTACTTGTAGCAGTTATTCTGCTAGTACCCTGGGTCAGATAGGGGTCAGACAACACATAGCCTTTATGGAGGATTACCTCTCTGGGGGGATCTGACCGAATGGTTGTTAATCCCACGAGGGCCCCTATAACTAATTATGTTACCTCCGATCTTTAGCAAAAAGTATCAGGTCCCTCTTGGATGAGACATACCTTCTTTAGGGAGGGAAGCCACTCAGCCACTTTAGCCCGTTTGCATGCATATTGGTCATCTGAATTTTTGGTATGCTCTTTGGTTACTAGTTGGTCTTAATATATTTATTTTATTTTTGAGTCCAGAGTCGTCGTGGAGTCGGACCGGCCTCACTAACAGTCTCGTTGCTTGTTACAGTTACCACTAGATTTTGAGTCTTTGCCTTCTAAAAGGTGTAGGTTTATTAGGTGTTGTACACACAGATCCACCATTCAGACTTGTGAATCTATAAAGATGAGTACTAAACCCAATATTCAAAGAATTGGGAGCTCTTAGACTCCCATACCCACTGTAGTTAATGGCACCCCTTCAACTCCTGCGACCACCTCAGTTGCAGCACCGGAGGCACCTATCATTACTATGGCTCGGTTTGTAGTTAATACCCAATCTTTTGATGCAAACAATTTTGGGGATTTTGGTCACTCGTCGGGTTACAATGTTCATTCCATCCCTTAGGCTTCTAGCCCATTTTATTATGGTATGCCTAACTTTACTTCACAGTTTTTGAATACCATCCCAACTGTTGGCCTTAATGCTAGCATTGGAATTAGGGGCACTACACCTCCTTACACTATGTTTCTGTTTGGTGATTCTCATATCCCCCAAGAGAATCATAATCTAGGAGGTACTCCTTCTTTTAACCCCAGGTCTAATCTTGTTACTGTTGGGTGGAACAACCAACCTGGCGAACCAGCTTTGGCTCAAGTCCCACCCTATACCCCCACCTCCTTGGTGTTGATTCCAACCAATTATTTTGGCATGAATAATCCACTTCAATCCTCTGGGTTCCCGCCCGGAGGAGGTCAGTCTTACACTTTCGGCAACCCCCAACCTGGATCTAATCCAGTTGGGGGTAATGTTTATAACCCTCGGCCCTGATCTAATCTGGCTAGGGGCAATTTTTATAATCCTCAACAGAACATTACTGCTAGAATGATTCCCAACCCACCTTTTACAAACCAGCCCGGAGGAGGGCCTTATAATCCCAGACAGGGCTACGGTGCTTACCAGAATACTGGATGGGCTACAGTTCCCAATGCACAATCTTTCCCGAGAGGTTGGGGCCAAATGATGCAACCCCACCTTCCTTTTTTGGCCACGCTTAATATGCCACATTTTTCTAAGTTAATGAATGACCCCATGAGTCATTATCCTACATGGCCTCTCGTCGCCACCAAACTTCCTTCGGACATCCCAAAGTTTGAAGGTAACAATGGAGAGGACCCTGGTGATCATGTTACTACCTTTCACCTTTGGTGCTCATCAAATTCCCTTAATGATGATTCTATTAGATTAAGATTGTCATTAGAGTCCTTGAAAAATGGTATATTGAGCTACCTAGGGGGGAATATGAGACCTTTAATCAATTGGTGATGGTGTTTCTTAACCACTTCTAGTTTCCCATTCTCTATGATGTCGGCCTTGAACTCTTGTCATGTTTACACCAGGATACTCCCACTCATATCTCAGACCATATCTAGGAGTGGCGTAGATAGAAGAGGTTGATTAAGAATACTATACCCTCGGCCTTTCTCTTGGAATGGTTTCTTAAGTCTGTACACTCTCCTATATCGAAGGACATTGTTTCTTTTGGGGTTACCACTGAGGAAGAAGCTATATTTAGAGCCCAACAGTTAGATTTGATATATGCTCAGTATGGGATGTTATATCATCTTCTTCCAAATGCATAGTGGTCGACTTAAGACCCTAGAATAAATCTCGGACCTCATGCCGATGGTATTGTAGGTTCCGCCAATGTAAGATCCATAGACTCGGCGACAAGCCACTTGAAAAAAATATCTCTAGGCTAGTCTGTTGGAGGGTCAGCTTCGTCTGTGTCCTCTAATCCCACTTAGTTGGTGGATGTACATTTTGTGCAATCGTCGACAAACCCAAATGGTAGCCAGCAACCAGGAGGGAATAAGAAGAAAGGTCGAAATAATTGTAAGGGTGAGGAAAATGGTAATAAACCCAAGGAAAATGATAATAATGAGAAGTATAATGTTAGAGAGGGAAAGAAAGAGAAACGTAAGGTGAAGTTTCCTTGTAAAATTTGTACTGATAAACACCTTACACATTTATGCCCCAATCTTGCGGAGTTTTCAAGGATTTTAAATCTACCACCCATCGTGCTGACGAATCCATTACCACATAGTCATCACTTATCCTCGAGCTCTTCGAACGTCGAAAATGGGGCCGGTAGGAGTCAAAACCGACCATCGCAAGATGGCAACCATTTCTGTATCAATATGGTCGATGCGAAAATTGATGTAGCCACCCACTCTCGATATTATAGCTCTTCAAAAAATAACTCCAGTCTAGAAGCTCCTCCTCCCCCTCTGAAGATGAATTTACAGATTGAGAAACCAGAGCCATCGCCTCGTATTCTGCAAGATACTAGATATAATAAATACACAGAACAAAAATAAAATGCTAGAAATGGCAGAATAACAGTAATATAACTAGCATAATCTCCACAATAACACAGAAATAATATGAGAACAACAACTGAAATAGCACTTTGATTCAGAAAGCAATGTTCACAAGCCTCTTCGAGGGGGCAACCTCCAATCAAGCAGCGCTCTATTACAATAATCTCCAAGCTAGGGTTTTCATACATCTAGAGGAAGCATCTAGAGGAAGATCCTTCTAGAAGTAGAATCTTATATTAGGTCTTCTTACATCCACCTTATTCTATTTTATTGAAAGTCCTTATTAATATTGACCTTTATTACATCTGAATACATTGATATACCTATGTGCGGGTTAGGACCTTAACATGTTCGCCCCCTTAAAAACAGCCTTGTCCTCAAGGCTTGAGATGTGGAAATTGTTCCAGAATGGTAGTTGGTTCCCAAGTGGCATCTGCTGGAGTCATATATTTCCACTGTACTAGCACTTGCTTGATGGTTCTCTGACGCAGGCGACACTCACGTTGGTCCAAAACTGCTTCTGGTTGTAGCCAAATGGATCCTTCTTCAGCTAACTCTGGAAGGTTGGTTTGAATTTTGCACCTGGTTCCAATCACCTTCTTCAAGCATAAAACATGAAAAATAGGATGTAGCTTTGAATAACTGGGTAGAGCTAACTGATATGAAACTTGTCCCACATGCTTGAGAACTGTGTAAGGGCCATAAAATTTGGGTGCTAGCTTCTAACAATGCTCAGCCTTGAGGGAAGTTTTCTTATATGGTTGCAGTCTCATAAACACCCAATCCCCTTCTGCAAATTGACGTTCGAAGCGACCTTGATCTTCTTGTTGCTTCATTCAATTTTGTGCCATGACCAAGTTCTCTTTAAGGGTATGAAGTATATCCTCTCGGACTATAAGTGTTTTTTCAACCAACTGGACCTTCGAGGTACCCGGTAAGTATGAGAGAAATGAAGGTGGTTTCTGTCCATATACCACTTCAAAAGGAGTCATGCGAGTGGTTGTATGGTATGTAGTGTTGTACCACCATTCGGCTAGGGGTAGCCATTGAGCCCATTGGTGTTGTTTTTCAGAGGAAAAGCGCCTCAAATATGTTTCCAAACACTTGTTGACAACTTCTGTTTGACCATCCATCTGGGGATGATAAGTTGAGTTGAGATGAAATTGTGTGCCTTGTAGCTTAAACAGTTCTTGCCAAAAATTACTTGTGAAAGTTGGGTCACGATCAGAAACAATAGAGTGCGGCATGCCATGAAGCTTGAAGACCTGGTCCATGAAAATTTGAGCCACCGTGGATGTAGTAAATGGGTGGTGAAGAGTGAAAAAATGAGCATACTTGGAAAGGTGATCCACCACTACCATTATGATTGATTTATTCCCCGATTTGGGTAAGTCTGTAATAAAGTCCATAGAGATATCCTTCCAAATAGCAGGGGGAATCGGAAGCGGTTGGAGGGTGACCAGATATTTGATTGTTTCTCCCTTGTTGCATTGATACACCTCACATTCAGCGACAAACTTATGGATGTCCTGTTTCATACCAGCCCAGAAAAAAGAACGTTTGACCTGGTCATATGTTTTGGTGGACCCTGAGTGCCCCGCTGTGGGTGTAGCATGAAGCTCAGAAAGTATCATGGATTTGAACTTGGATTTTTTACTTAAATACAAGCGGCCTTTGTATCAAAGCTCATCCTGTAGCCAGGAGTACCTTGGGGGAGCCGGAGCCTTGTTCTACAGTTGTTGGATCAGATGTGAACTTTTGGGATCTTGAAGCCATTTCTGGCACATAGCTTGGAGCCAATCAGGTACAATGAAGAAAAGAGAAAAAAAGGGATCCTTCGTCTTCATATTTCCGGGACAGTGCATCTGCCACGACATTGTCTTTTCCCTTCTTGTAAATGATCTCATAATCATATCCAATGAGCTTAGTCACCCATTTTTGTTGCTCCTGGGAGGAAATGCATTGTTCCAGAAATTACTTAAGGCTTTGATGGTCGGTATTAATTTGGAAATGTTTCCCCAGGAGATAAGGATGCCACAGCTCAACAGCATGCATAATCGCCAAGATTTATTTTTCATAAATGGGTTTGCCCAGATTACTTTCAAATAGTTTCTTGCTAGTGAAGGCCAAAGGTAGACCCTCTTGCATAAGGACAACGCTGATTCCTTTCCCTGAGGCGTCACATTCCAACACAAAGGTCTTTGTGAAATCGGGAAGGGCCAGAACCGGAGTGGTGCACATGGCCGTCTTCAAGGTTTGAAAAGCATGAGTAGCTGCTAGAGTCCAAGTGAAAGAGTTCTTTTTTAGGAGAGTCGTGAGAGGTGCTGCAATCTTTCCGTAGTTCTTAACAAACTTGCGATAATACCCTGTTAGGACCAAAAATCCACACAATCTTTTGAGAGTCTTTGGGTGCGTCCAGTCTTGCATAGCTTCAATCTTTTTCAGGTCCACCTTGATGCCATCCTTTCCCACCAGATGACCCAAGTATTCTATTTCTGAGGCACCAAAAGCACATTTGGACTGTTTCAGGAAAAGTTGGTGCTGAGATAATAGGCAGAGAACTTGATCCACATGAGTAAGATGGTCTGACTAGGTTTTTCTATAGATGAGAATATCATCAAAGAAAACTAAGACAAAATGATGGAGAAAAGGGTGGAATACATGGATCAAGAGGCTCTGGAAGGTGGAGGGGGCATTACACAAGCCAAAGGGCATGAAAAAAAACTCATAGTGGCCCTCATGACTGTGAAAGGTGGTCTTGGGGATGTCGGCCTCTTTCATATGTATCTAGTGATAGCCCAAGTGAAGATCAAGTTTGGTAAAGAATTGGGCGCCACTCAATTCATCCAGGAGGTCATCAATGACAGGAATGGGAAATTTGTCTTTGATAGTCAGTTTGTTTAGAGCACGGAAGTCAGGACACATTCTCTAAGAACCTTATTTCTTTAGTACCATGACGAACAAAGACAAGTAAGGGCTCGTACTAGGACGGATGATGCCTGTAGTAAGGAGTTCCTGGACCATTTTCTCAATTTCATTTTTTTGTGCAAAGGGGTGGCG
>SNQJ01S0177407.1:0-19818 GCA_010110895.2 Picea sitchensis
TGTGGAATTATGCTATCTTTAACTGACATGCGCAACAATACCTTTGCCTTGTTTTTGCGCTTCTCCCAGTCTTGGATCTGTGCTGCTGTCGCACCTGCAGCCGCAACAGGTTTCAGTTCGGTTCAATTCACAATGTTCCAGACACCATAGCCCTCCATGAGCGTCTGCATCTTGAATTTCCAGTTAATGAAGTTCGAGCCATCTAACTTGTTAGCTTCGTTAAGGTAGGTCTCTGCCAGCGGATTCGTCATCGCTGCAATTTAGTCTCTGCAAGAAAATCACCAAGGATATGCAACTTTTTGTCGAGTGTTGAGCAGTCCGTCGCTCTGCCTTTTCGAATCCACTGATCCAACTATATTTCTATTGTCAACTTAAAATCATGCATGCATGCAACTTAATATCCAAAAATCTCCACTTTTTTTAAAAAACTTATAACTCCCTCCTTAAAAAAAAACCTTTAATAAACTTCAATCCTTTTAATAATCCACTTTAATAAACCTCCACTTTAATAAACTTCACCTCACAATGCCTTAGCCACTTTAAGTATTAAAAAAAGAATTCCTTAAAAGAAACCTTTGTTTTAATACACATGCATGTATTTACTTTAATAATAAAAAAGAATGAATAAACTTTAAATATCCACTTTTAATTTAAAAATATCTCCTTTATAACTCCACTTCAATAAGAAAACTCACGCAATATAGGCATGCACCAGAATTAAACTCACGCATGCACATATAACCTTAAACTCCACGCATGCATAACCTTGAACTCCACACATGCACAAAATTACACTCCACGCTTTTCAAAAATCTTTCATGCAACAGGATTTTCTCACGCACCACGCGACCGCCTATGATTCTTCATAAAATATACCAAGATAAAATATACAATTTGCTTGACTTACTTGACTGCGGGGACTTCGCAGTTCTCGCATCCCACACTGTATTTGACTACGGGGAGTTCGCACGTCACCCGTTATTTGACTGCGAGAATCGAGAAGGTAGTTCGCACCCTTCGAATGGTCCCCCACACCCTACCAGAAGAGGGACCTGCGAACTTCAAGGATTTTCGCACCTTCTCCTCGTGGCTCTGATACCAAGATAAAATATACGAGAGAAAAACAACACGGTGAGGCTACGCTCACTTCCTAGTATTCAAGGAAGACGGATTACATGTTTATATAGGAAAAGACTCTCCCGAGTCAGCTACATGCAAACCAAAAGACAACTAGACAACTCACTCTTAACTAAGAACTGACTCTTCTAATTGGCGCTTACAACTAGCGCTTTCTCCATTATTTCCAAGTATGTCTCTCAAACAACAACACCCTTCAAAGGACAACCACAACATCGTGGCATGCCCTCTACAAATAAGAGCGACTCTTCTCACAAACAGTCAGCACACAGAAATCTTTATACAAAACTACACACAGAAAACAAATCTAATTTACACCTACTCCTCTTACTATAGATTATTCTCATATTTTTTCTAATATTTTTGTACCTCCTTTTGGACTGTGTGAGGGAGTTAAGTCTAGAGAAACCAATTTTAATATAAATTATAAAATGATATTGCATACACAAAACTCTTCTATTTTTATTATTCAATCAAGCATATATTTATATATGAAGTTTTTTCTCAACAACATAAAACAATATAACAAAAATTATAAGAGAATATCTAACTACACACATAAATAAGATTTGATAGTAAGAGAAGATGTTCCACAACTAACTAAATCTAACAAACCCAAACAAATCTCTAAAATAACCATTAATTCTAACAAAAAAAACAAGGGATTAAAACATGTTCACTGTTACCATGTTTAGGCATTGGCAACATGACCGTTATTGATATTGACCAGGGAGATGAGACTAAAGAATTTTTGATAGGTCTAAAAACAGATTTTAAAATAAGACTTACTAAAATTAAAATTAATTATTTTAAAAATAATTAAAAATAAAATATCTCTTTACAATATGGGCCAAAAACAAAACTTTTGATAGAAAGAACACTCATACAAGGTTACAAACCTGAGGGCATCTCAATGAAATTTGTATGCAACAATCATTGATATACAATACGATATATCAATATGTATAATATTGCACAGTGCAAATCACTACTGAGAAAGTCATTATAAAAGTACATCCACATTGTTAGATTTTCATTTTTTTATATTTTCATTGATTAGCAATATGATAATCAACCTGTTGGAAAGAAGAAACAAAACATAGCATATAACAGAGCATAAACTAGTTAGATTAAACATGTATTAAATCAAGAACAACAAACACACACTTGACACAGTGATTTATGTGGAAACCCAAATTGAGAAAAAAACCATAGGCAATGATTATCGGTCTTCTTTTATTCAAGGGAGAATTACAATAACCAACCTAGGCATACAACCATCATCTCATCACACGATGTACTCGCTTGCACTCGCATTTTCCTCACATTGTCCTTTACCTCTATGTGTATGCTCGTATATATAACATCTATCACTCAGTTACACAGACTGATCATGAATAGATAACCTAGTTACATGAACAATTCATAAGTAGATTACATGCATGTGCATGTGCATGTGCAGGTGCATTTGCATGTGACCGCATGGGAAAATTCGTTGGCAAGTTTCCAACAATCTCCACATTGACAACAACTTACCTGATATATCATGCCCTTAATTAATTCATCCATCATCTTATCTACAAGAGAAGCCAAACACTATCACAGCTCCACAACTTCTTTAACAATATTGTTACGTGAACATGCCTACATGATTCATTCTAGCATGGATCATTCTATCTCCATTAGAAACCTGTCTAATAGACCAATGCACTTGTCCGAATCTCATCAATCATAACCATAGACCAAATCACTGCAACCACTATAGGCGATACTTGTGATTCTATGCTTGAAGTAACCATTTCCATGCTCCTGACATGGTTTTTCCATGTGTCTACTGACAACACCAACTGCATGTGAAATGATGACCATTTCTCCATCACAATCATCAAACTTCCTACTAGAATATAATACTCGAGACATATAATCCTTTTCCTCTTCATCAATTAGAACATAAACCTGAAGAGAATTTACAATGGAAAGCCAAAGGGATTTTACCAGTTTCACATTATTCATACTGAATTTCAAGAGTATCTTCACCACATACTTCTGTTGTAATAACCAAGCTTACCATATTTCTTATCTCTGTGTATTTCCATGCCCGAGATTTATTTTGCTTCTCCGAGATCCTTCATAACAAATGTCCTAACCAACTGATCCAACCTATTGATCTCAACAATGCTCATGCTTGAAACAAGCATAACATATAACAACAAGATAATGAATATACCATAAACACAATGGTTATACTCGCTTCTTGAAAATTTGGCTCACCGTGAAGGAATCAAACATATTGTACCATTTTCCTAGCATGGTTCAGGCCATACAATGATTTTGAGTTTGCAAACAAATCTCCTGTTTCGATTATGAACTAATCGTTCTAGTTGTTCCATATACATCCCCTTATCCAAAAAAGGAGATTCATCAAGCACCGCATCTCTATCCATGGTGATTCTATCGGTAGTAGGATCCCACAGTTTGCACCCCTTAACATCATCACCGTATCAAAGATCTACCTGTTTGATATGGGTCCTACTTAGAAAGATGATAAAAAAACCATAAGCATCACAATCGAATAATTTCACATGTTAGTAATTACCATATGACATGTTCATACCAACCTTTCTACAGACCTACCTTTCTAAACTTGACACACTACTCCACCTCAAAATTTTCATTCGAACAACTTTGACCAAATCCGGCCAAATCGGCCAAGTAATCATTCACCACTTACCTCCAAGCTCGTTTACAATGGAGTTCACCAAGCCTTTTATAGGCTTCATTATATGCAATCCATGGACATAATACCACGGGATGCCCAAAACACATGGACCCAAAAAACATATTTAACTCATTAACTCTTTCACCGAGTCAAGGTTAACCCAACATACATGGCCCCCCACATATTCAATCTACCTAAATATATGTCTAGAATTTTCATAGGTGACCTGATAAACTAGGGGTAAGCATGCATGTCCAGGTCTGAGAGACATATGCCCATTTATATGCAATCAATAAATTATACAACTCCAAAGTAAATACATTTTTTTTTTCTTTCACGGTGACTCAACCATCACCGCTCTTGTTGTTGCCTTGTTGTTCGAGGAGATCTTGAATATTGAGTTTCCATAACTCACAGTTAAATTCTTGTTACTCAATTTCTCCACCTCAAACTTCAAACTCTGCATTTTCTCCATTAACACAAAAAACAGTCCAAGCCACTCCTTATAAAACCCTTTTAAATGTGGAGGAATAATAGTATTAACCTAAAATATTTAATTAAAAATATTTAAGACTAGCACATCCGCTGTGAACGTCAAAAGGTTTACGGTTGTTAAACATGGCGCCTTTATTTTCTCTCTGGTGCCTCATTCCTCTAACATATATGGCCATAAGTAAACGTGGCACAAATGTAAATCTAATATTGTAAAATGATAAAAAGTTAATAGTGGAGTAAATTTATAATTTCAATTAAGTTTGTTAATCATTTGAACGTGGCAATTAGATGGTCACACGGTAATTTTTTAATCATATTAAGTAAATGTTGAAAAGTAAACATGTTAACGAAATCTTTTAAAAATGATAGAAAGTTATGAACATGAGATATTGAACTTTAGGGTTAAAAGATTATTAAATGTGCCTATTGTCAATAGATATACGCCTTTCAACATAATAAACCACAAATATATCTTTAAACCTTTTACTAAACAAAAAGAGTCCACAAATAACCTTTCTACATAATAAACCACAAATATATTTTTAAACCTTTTACTAAACAAAAATGGTCCACAAATAATATTTTAATAGACATCCTCCACCCACTTTAATCATAACGTTGATCCTCCATATGCATAATCATAAAAGTCAACCACTTATTTATTTAATTATACGTTGTGCATAATAAAACAAAAAGTCTATACCGTACCATTATCACTTCCTTTGTAAAGCATAGGCAACGATGAATATTGGTCGGTTATCGCACCACTTTTTATCGTTGTTATCATGTTTTCTGCACATAGTGTGGATCAATGAATATCACTCCTCTTCCATGCGATGATCTCCAAGGTATTGCGCTTCTCACACATGTAAAGATCAACGATCTTGGCAATTTTGGATTATCTCACCTGATACATTAAGAGCTAAGATCCATGGGTTTACCAGAGACAAGTCATCTAATATGCAGTCTCGGTTTGTTTTGCTTTTGTCCACCGGTTTGTTTTTCTTTTGTCCACTCGAGCAGAATATGCTCATCCTCTACCTTGCGGTCTGCTCAATTTTGATTCAACAACTAACCTTTAATTTTCTCTGCGGATTCAATTATGAACAAATATTTTTCTTTGGCTTTCATATTTTTCGTGCTCTGATACCACTTGTTAAGTAGCGGAGGCAAAACATAGCATATAACAGAGCATAAACAAGCTAGATTAAGCATGCATTAAACCAAGAACAACAAACACACACTTGACATAGTGATTTATGTGGAAACCTAAATCGGCAAAAAACCATGGGCAATGATTATTGGTCTTCTTCTATTCAAGGGAGAATTACAATAGCCAACCGAGGCATACAACCATCCTCTCCTCACATGATGTACTCGCTTGCACTCACATTGCCCTCACATTTTCCTCTATCTCTATGGGTATGCTCGTATATATAACATCTATCACTCAGTTACATAGACTGATCATGAATAGATAACATAGTTAAACGAATAGTTCATAAGTACATTGCATGCACACGCATGTGCATCTGCATGTGACCCCATGGGAAAAGTCGTTGGCATGTTTCCAACACAACCAACCCAATCCTATTTCCAGTTTTGATAGTATTTATGGAAGCAAGTGTTCTTTTGTTGAAAAAACGCTTTTATATATAGTGGGTCTAATGGCTAAGAACATGTCTAAGAAATCACAAGTTCAAATCCAAAAGGAGTAGGGTATGTATACCTCCATAGAATAAAAAAATAACACAGTTTTATATTGAAGAAACTAATTGAGTGAGTAGAAAATAAAATAACTAAATCATGACACTCCACCACATATAATAAAAATAAAGATATCTAAATAATGGAATTCGACCACATACGATCTTAATTTTAGAATGGATCTACGATCTTAATTTTAGAATGGATCTGCATGTGTTTATAGTCATTTTACATGTGTATATAGCCATCTTACATATGCACATTCTCTTGCAAATTTATCAAAATGTTAAGAGTTTGTCATTTTATATTATCATTACCTTTGTATTCGGCAACGTAATAAAGATATTTTATTTTATATTTATATGAAACATATACAAATGTTTATATTATCATTACCTTTGTATTCGGCAACGTAATAAAGATATTTTATTTTATATTTATATGAAACATATACAAATGTTTATAAGAAGTTCACAATGCTATCCAAAATCTCTTGCTCGCAGATATCAACGAAAGATATAATTCTCAGGTTCTCCAAAAGAAATCTGTATAATATATCAATATGTATAATGTTGCATTATGAAAAACAGATTGAAGGCCGGTCACGAGTGATGGAGGAAGTAACAATTACAAACCACTATTGTTGTATAAACTCGAAGAAGGAACACACAAATGAATGATATGATAGCAATGAGTTACAACTCCAGAATTGCTTATTCACTTCATTGTTTCCATGAAGGAGATATATATACATACAATCAACTAGGCTATCATTTGAGATTAATTTTAATATTAATTTCTACACAAGGGGATTGACTTTATTTATCGTGCTTTGCAACTCTTACAGATTCTTCAACAATGTGATCTTCCAAAAAAATTCTTTATTACAATAAAAACTTCAATAAATGGAATACTTTGTAATTCAGTTTGATTTTGATTGATGTTGTTCTACTTTTATGAAAGATTCTAGCTTCTTCAACCTTAATCAAGTTTACGTTAGGTGTCCACTTGTCACCCCCTTACCTATTTGAATGATTAATTCCACAACTTGATTTTATAATCTATAGATATTGTCAAAACTTCCAACATGCTCTTCTAGGTTCAATTTAAGTTCGACTAATTCTCCAACAAACACAACTATCATTAAAAATAAAAAATAAAAAAAATAACATAGGTAAAATATCTCAAACACACTCTCCTCAGCAGATCTTCTCTTCTTTACTTCCAGCTATCTTCAACACTGCAAAATCTCCTAGCATTCCAGAATATCTAGTCTGAGCGGAGATACGTTTATCTTATTCAACTTGCGTGGCTCCAGTTTTAATCCTAATATGTTCCATATCTCTCAGCCTTCTGTGAGTGAGTTAAGACTAAATTAAATTTAGAATATTGTTTTAGAGGTGGTTTGATTGTTACGGAGATTGGGTTTGAGATCCGCTTAGATAGGAGTGTGATCAAACTATAAATGCAAATGATCTCTTTGCATAATGCAAGTGTTGTGAGCCCCTTCTCACTTGTGTGAGGTTGATGTTAAGTTTTTTTATATGGTATCAGAGCCCAGGAGAAAGGAGCTGGAGCTATCAACTGTCTGTTTTTTTTGTTGGCGCCTACAGGAGTGTTCATTGTTGCGTGTAGTCTGTGTGTTCAGTGTTGCTGCCTAGAGCTGTCTCAACTGTCTCAACAGGTGGACTCCGCGTGAAGTGTAAATCTCTTAACACTCAGCCATATACGCTGCCTATCGCTGTCCTTCAGTGCCATACACGCTGCCTATCGTTGTTGTGTACTGTATTTGCTAAGGTGTAGTGTTGCCTGCTGGAAGTTGCTGCGGGCGATTTAAAACGGATCCAAAGAGAAAGACGTGGAACGACATACCTACGAAGGGAGTTGCAATCTCCAAAGTATTTGTACAGTCCCGCAAGCTATCTGGAGTGCGATATATATTCAACGTTGGTTGCTTATTTCTCACCAGTAGATTAAATTGTTGTCACTTGAATTGTTTGCCATCACAAATTGTCTATGATGTTCATCTCAATTGTTTTTTTTTGGAATGTTACATTTGATGCCTGTGCAATCACTATTTGTAATCTGGTGTTGTGAAAAAGTGTTGTGTTAGTTGAGCGCTGTGCAGTAGAGAAGAAGTCTTCGAGGTATTCAAGTTTTTTTATTGTTTATTTGTATTGGCGAATAATCTTTGAATTATCTGTGGTAAAATATGGCAAACCCTCTCACCGATTCATATTTAAATGAATCCACCAAGCTTGATGGCAAAAACTATGTAAACTGGAAGTTTAAGCTGACCATCATTTTCGAGGCATATAGCTTATGGACGATTGTCAAAGGTGATGCGCCCAAACCCATTGTTGTTGCCTCGATTCTAGATTGGGATACGCGAGAGATGAAAGCTAAAGTGTTGCTGCAAATGCTAAAGTGTTGCTGCAAATGTCCGTAAAGGACAACATCATTCTTCATATAAGAGACTGTAAAACTTCAAAAGATACTTGGGACGTCCTCAAAGGTTTGTTTGAAACCTCTAATGCAAACCCCATTTTATTTTTAAAGAATAAGCTATTATCTATCAAAATGGAAGGCAATGAAAGCATAAGCAATTTTGTTTCCAGAATTAAAGATTTAAGTGATAAGTTGGGTGACATTGGTGAAATAGTTTCTAGTAGCGATTTAGTAACTGTTGCTTTGAAGGGTTTAGTCCAAGGCTATAAATTCTTTATTTCATCACTCTCAGCTAAAACAACGCCTCCTACATTTGATGAATTGATGAGGATTCTTCTTCGAGAGGAATAGAGAATGAAGAATTTTGATGATTCAAGTGGCTCAGATTTGGGGTTGATTAGAAGAGGCAAAATATCATACCATGGGAAGCCGTGGGACAGGAACAGAGGCCGATTTCAACCAAAGAAGAAAGGTTTGACACATCCTGATTCTAATGTTAAGAGAAATGTTGGATGTGATTATTTTGGAAAACCTCGACATCTTGCTAAATATTTCTATAAAAGAAAGAATCATGAATCAAATCAGAGACACAGAATGGATAATGGAAATTTCGCTAATAGAGACACTTCAGTTAATGATGGATTTAAAACTCTGAAATTGTTTATTTCTAAAGTTGCATTGTCTGTTGAAACCGATGATGAGACTGCTTGGTTCACAGATTCTGGTGCATCATCTCATATGAAGAATGATCAATTTTCATGTGAAGCATGAGCACTTGGTAAACAACATAGAGAGGAGTTTTATGTGCATACAGAAAAAAGACAAACATACATTCTTGAATTAATTCATACTAACGTATGCAGACCTATGCAAACTAGGTCACTTGGTGGTGCTTCCTACTTTCTTATTTTTCTTGATGATAGATCTAGATATACATGGGTCTATTTCATAAGGAGTAAAAGTGACTTATTTGAGTACTTCAAAGAATTCAAAACTATGACTGAAAAACAAACAGGAAAATGTATTAAAGTTCTCAGATTTGATCAAGGTGGTGAATAGACATCAGGTGCATTTAAAAGTTATTGAAAATTTCATGGGATCCAACAACAGTTTACAGTACCTCCCACACCTCAACAAAATGGTGTTGCTGAGAGGTGGAACAAAATATTGGTGGAGTATGCTCGCAGTATGCGTCAAGGTAAAAACATTTCTAATAGTTTTTTAGCAGAAGACATTAGCACTAATGTTTATTTAAAGAATCGTAGTCCAACTAAGAAATTAGATTTCCAAACTCCTTTTGAGATTATTTATTGTTATAAAACTGATGTCAGTCATTTAAGAGTATTTGGATCCACTGCCTTTGCACATTTTCCAAAGGATGATAGAAGGAAACTTGATGCAAAGTCAATCAAGTGTGTTTTTATTGGGTATTGTACTGATCAAAAAGCATACAAATTGTTTGATCCTGTTTCACATAAATTGTTTGCAAGTAGAGATGTGATGTTTCATGAGAATGAAGATAAAGTTGATACAATGAATGATGTATATGTTTGGCATAATGATAGTGATAAACATGTCAAAATAGATGCAATGGTTAAATAGGAATAGGAACAGGTACATGTACAGGTTCAAGAACGAAATGAAAGCAGTATGGACACTTCAAGCGGTCAGGATACATCAAGTGGAGAAGAGTCACCATAGAGTAGGAGATGAGATGAAAGCAGTGAAGGACCAAGAAGGTCATCACGACAAACTCAGCCACCTATAAGGTATAGAGACTATGCATTGATGTCTCATGTCATGAATGTTTTAGAACCTATAAACTATGGTCAAGGTAAAGAACATGAAGAATGGAAAAATGGAGAAATTCTATGAATGATGAATATGATTCTCTTATGAAAAATCAAACATGGGAATTAGTTGAGCTGCCTGAAAACAAAGTCCCTATTGGAAGCAAATGGTTGTATAAATCTAAATTTGAAGCAGATGGTAGAATTGACAAATATAAGGCAAGATTAGTTGCAAAAGGATATCCACAAAATGAGGGAATTGATTATGAAGATAGATGTCAAATATGCTTTTCTAAATGGTGATTTAAAAGAAGAGGTTTATTTGGTTCAACCTGAACGGTTTGTCAAGAAGGCACAAGAGCATCTAGTCTACAGGTTAAAGAAAGCATTATATGGTTTGAAATAGGCACCGAGATCATGGTATGTAAAGATAGATACCTTATTTTATCAGAATGGGTTTGTGAAAAGAAAGAATGATCATAATCTATATGCTAATAAAGATGAAAAATGAAATGTTGCTTTAATATCTTTATATGTGGATGATATTATTATTACAGGCAGTGCATGCAAGTTAATTGAAGAGATTAAAATTCAGTTATCTCAAAAATTTGAAATGAAAGACCTCGGTGAATTGCATTATTGTTTAGGACTTGAGGTTTGGAGAGATTCTGGTAAAAAATCGATCACTCAAAGTAAGTACACAAAATAATTTATTAAAAGGTTCAACATGAGTGAATGTAAAGCTATGTCAACTCCTTTAGAATAGAATGCAAAGTTGTACAATGAAGATGGATCTAAAAAGACAGATGGTACTTTATATCGTCAGTTGGTGGGAAGTTTTAACTACCTCACCATTACAAGGCCAGACATTGCATACTCAGTCAACATTCTTAGTCAGTTCATGGCTAAGCCTTCAGAGAGTCACTGGAAAGATGCGAAGAAAGTTTTTCGATATGTGAAAGGAAATGTTAATTTTGGTGTTATGTATACTAATGAATGTGATGTTGAGTTGACAGGTTACTCTGATTCATATTGGGCTCGAGATCCTAATGACATAAAATCAACTTTAGGATATGCATTCAATATAGGTACAGGAGTTGTGTCATGGAGCAGTAAGAAACAACCAACTGTTTCTTTATCGTCAACAGAAGTCGAGTACAAAGATCTATGCAATGCTACTTGTGAATCTATTTGGTTAAGGAGAATTCTTGAAGATATTGGCAATATACAAATGGGGCCAACTATTCTCAAATGTGACAATCAAAGTTTTATTAAATTGGCACACAACCCAATTTACCATGCGAGAACCAAACATATTGAAATTCAACATCATTTTGTAAGAGAAAAAATACATTCAAAAGAAATTGACTTGATCTATTATAATACCACTAATAATGTGGCTGACATCCCTACCAAGCCTCTTGGAAAGATGAACTTTGAAAAATGAAGGAAAGAGTTAGGAGTGATAGAAAATTTGTTTCTTCATTAAAGGGAGATGTTAGAAGAATAATGAAAATACGTCTAGAATGAATTAAATTTAGAATATTGTTTTAGAGGTGGTTTGGTTGTTAAGAAGATTGGCTTTGAGATCCGCTTAGATAGGAGTGTGATCGAACTATAAATGTAATTGATCTCTTTGCATAAGGCAAGTGTTGTTAGCCCCATCTCACTTGTGTGAGGTTGATGTTAAGTTTTTTTTACTCTGATACCAATTTGATTTGATCGAGAAAGGAGCAATTACAAATAACTAATGCTATATAAACCCACTGAACAAATATATAAATGAATGATATGATACCAATGAACTACAACTATAAAACTTTTTATTTATTTCATTACTTCCACGAAGGAGATATATCTATATACAATTTGCTTCCATAGAAACTTTCCTAGAAGGATCTGGATAAGATATTTCTATGCTAAGAACTATCTCGATCTATCTACCGAAAACCGTCTGCATGCGATGTGTATATCTAACTACTATTTGAGCATATAAACACTAACTTAACTAAGTAGGTCAGTTGGAATAATTACATTACTCCAAAAACAAAACCAATACCTTAACTAAGTTGGTCAGTAACTACATTATTCCAAATACAAGCTTCTTGTTTGTTTCTCACAGTGCGCTCCTCCACTGTCATATCCAACCCCCTTCCGCGTCCGCGCTCACGATCGACTCAGGCATGACTTCTTTGTTAACAAATAATATCCACTTGGTCACGATCAAATCAATCTTGGCTTCTTTGTTAACAAATAATATCCATCTTACTAAGAAGCATTGAATGTATTGATCACTGGATTCAAATTTCTTTCTAATTCAACCGCTAATATATCACTAAGTAGTATTTATTAGCAACAACCTTTTTATAAAAATGTTTGATATTAACGGATATGCCTCATTAGTTTGGAAAAGTAGAAAATGACTCCATATATGAACTACTTTTATAAAGTGGTTATTACTAGTTGACCATAAACATGACTTGGGAACAGTCATTAATATATTAATATATGATTAATTTATTAAATTATTATTACATAAACATAATATATAATAATAATTAATTACTGTATTAATGCATGAATGTACATAAATTAATATAATATGTAATAAGAATGTAAAAATGTAATGTATAAATTAAAGTATTAATACATTAATTTATAATGTAACATATTAAAGTATTAATACATTAATGGTCTATTTTATTAATTAATTAATACATTATTAACTAACACATTTAAGTATCAATACACTAATAAGGTAATAGATTAATACTATATTATTTAATTATTTATATATTTATTGAAAATGATGATTAACTATGATCATGACTATAAATAACATGAATACATTAATGTATACTATAATGTAATAACTTAATTAATTATTACATTAATACAATTTTAATAAGTACATTACTAAAATATCAATACACTTATACTAGCAGGGTCACATAATTGTGACCTGTATTTCTCTTCCTTCGTTGGTCGGTTCGATCGAGTTGCTTATTCATTTTATATTTATTTATAAACAAAGCCAAAGCCAAAAATTAATAAGAGCGTAATATCTGCTCAATATGAAACGTGCGGGTCGCTGAAAGGCGTGAGGAAAACGTAGGGACAAGTGAGGAAATTTGACCAAGAGACACTTGGCATCATATATTACTACGCTCTGCCCAATATGAAATGTGTGGATCTCTGAAACGCCTGAGGAAAACATAGGGACAAGTGAGGAAATTCGTGGTTAATAATCCAAACGTGGTAATGTTAAACGTTAATCATTTAAACTTGGCAATCATATAGTGCTATAGTAATTTCTTAATATGATTAGGTAAATGTTAAAGAGTAAACAAGTTAACCACTGCATTCAAAAATACAAGGAGATTATGAATAGTAAATCACATTCATTGATTTGGGAGGACGACTAAGAATATTCCAGCATCTTTAATTATTAGCCATGAGATTAAAATTTTAGATTAAAAGATGATTAATTATGTCTATTACCAATAGATATACACCTTTCGACATAAAAATAATAAACTAATAATATATCAATAAAATATTAATATACTTAAAAAAATAAAACATTATTATGATAATAATAAAAATATATATTAATATATTATTAATACATTACATAATAATACATTAAACACAAATACATGTTATTGGACACGAGGTTAAAATACATTATTAATAAATTAATAATAAATTCCACCAAATAAATTGGAGAAAAAGGGAGTGACATCAAATCTTCATTTTCATGTTCTTTTCATATTATTAATCTATTCTATAGAATAGAATAACTTGTATTGCAAGTTATTATTCACTAAATAAATAAATTGAACACAATATTAAAATATATTTAATATATATTAATGCATTATTAAGTATTAATAGTTTAATACATTGATACTTAAATAATGTATTATAATTTAATGCCTAAATAATTATAGGTTAATTTAATTATTCACTAATAAAGTAATACATTAATAATATATTAATAAAGTAGTACTACATCAATAAAAATAAAAAAATAATAATATGTTAATAAAGTAGTACTATATTAATAAAGTAATACATAAATAATATATTAATAAAGTAGTACTACATTAACTTTTTAGGCAATACATTATTAAATTATTAATATATTGATGATGATGATTAAGGTTCACTAAGACGTTTATCAGACCTTAAGAGGGTCATCGTTTACTTGTGATTCTTTAGAATTTTGTTTATGTGCTCAAAAAACATTAAAAGAAGCTTTCCAAGATCACCATACTTTTGTTGACTTAAAAAGTTAGGAAGGTTAGTAGTGTGATCAATATTTTTATAAATTATTAATAAAATAATACATTAATAATGTGATGTATTAAATAATTAATACATTAATAAATTATTAATGAACAAATTGAATGCAATACTAATTAATATTATTAAATACATTAAAATATTTAATATATTAATAATACAATGTATTAACTAATCAATATTTTAATACATTGTTAAAGTATTGATACAGTAATAAATTAATAATACACTATTAAAGTATTATTACATTAATTGAAAATGACCACAGTTGAGAATGGTTGACAATGAGCATGGTTTCTTATTGTTGACCATGAACATCGTTATCTTTGGATGATCTTAGTTGACTTTAATACTTTAACGTATTAATGCATTAAAGTATTATTGTATTAAAGTATAATACATTATTTAAGTATTAATACATTAAAGTATTATTGTATAATACATTATTTAGTTATTAATACGTTAAAGTATTAATACTATTAAATATATTAATGTATTAATTAATTAATACATTACATTATTAATGTATTATTTTATTATTAATACATGAATACAATAATTACATTAGATTATTTTATTCCTTTGACATATTGACCTTGGAATACCATAATCATTGTTAATTCTTGTTGACCATGACCATGGTAAACTTTTGTAGACCTTCACTATGGTTGACCTTTACTTAGTATGAGTTTCACTATGCTTAACATTGGTTAAACATGACCATGGTTGACTGTGGTTGACCATGGTTGATAATGGTTAACCATGTTTGACAATTGTTGTCCATAGATGACCATGGTTGGCCATGACTATGAATGACATTCACCATGTTTGACCTTAAGTATGACTAAGGTTGACTATTACCTCGAATACGGTTGACTATTATTGACCATGATCAAGAGTATGGTTAAATATAGTTGACCTTTCCCATGGTTGAGTATGGTTAACCATGGTTGTGCTTGACATGGACCAAAGTTTAGTATGGCTAATCATGGTTGAACTTCACGAGGGTTGACTATGGATGACCATACCCATGGCCGACCTTCATAGACCATGTGGAGATGATTATGTTGGACCATGTTGATTATGATTAACCATGGTTTACTATGGCACTATCTCATTACAATGTTAGTCAAGTTTTTCTCCTCAAATTGCGACACTAGGTTTTGTTCGTCATATGACATCATAAGGTTATGGTCATCACATTGTGACGTAATTTTTTTTTTGTCACAACAGGCATTAGAATAGGTTTGTCACACACTTACAGTGGGTTATTTTCGTCACATTGCGATGTTGGGAAATGGTCATGTCATTACAATTTTGGGATATGTTTGTCACATTGTGACATTGGTCTATGTTTGTCACTTGTACATTGGGTTGTGTACATCACATTGTAACAAAGGGTTATGTTCGTCACATTGCAACATTTGGAAATGTTTCTGACATTATGGCGTTAGGATATTTGTATCACATTGCGATGATGAGGCTATGTTCACAATATTGCAACAATGAAGCTATGTTCATGACACTAGAACAATATGGCTATGTTCGTCACATTGCGATGTTGGGAAATGGTCACCTCATTGCAATGTTAGGCTATGTTCGTGACATTGTGATGTTGGGAAATGATGACCACATTGCAATGTTATGCTATGTTTTTCACTTTACGACATTGCGTGCATACATCCAATTGCAACAATGGGTTATGTTTGTCACATTGTGACATGTGGAAATGTTTCTCACATTATAACATTACAATATTTGTATCACATTATGGTGATGAGGCCATGTTCATCACGTTGCGACAATGAGGCTATGTTCATCACATTGTGATGATGAGGCTACATTCATCGCATTGCGAGGAAAGGGCAACATTCATCACATTACAATGTTACTATGTTTGTCAGAATATGACACTACTATTTTCATCACATTGCGACAATATGTCTATTTTCATCACATTTTGATGTTGAGAAATGCTCATCTCATTGCAATGTTGGTCTATGTTTGTCACATTTCATCATTTGGTTTCATACATTACATTGTGATATTGGGTAGTGTACCTCACATTGCGACAATGGGTTATCTCGTCACATTGCAACATGTGGAAATGTTTCTCACATTACGACATTAAGATATTTGTATGACATTGTGGTGGTGAGGCTATATTCAACACATTGTGATGATGAGATTATGGTCGTCACAATGAAACAATATGGATATTTTTGTTGCATTACGATGATGGGGCTATGTTCACCCCATTGCGACGATAAGGATATATTCATCACATTGCAACATTGATATGTTTTTCAAAATGTGACAATACTATGTTCATCACATTGTGACAATATGGCTATGTTCATCACATTATGATGTTGGAAAATGGTCATCTCATTGAAATGTTAGGCTATGCTTGACCCTTTGCGACTTTGGGAACTGCATACATCATATTGCAACAAATGGATTCATTCATCACATTGCGATAAGTGGAAATGTTTCTCACATTATGACGTTAGGGTATTTGTATCACATTGTGGTGACAAGGCTATGTTTATCACATTGTGGTGATGAGGCTATGTTTATCACATTGTGACAACAAGTTTATGTTCATCACGCTATGACAATATGGCTATTTTCGTCACATTGTAACGATGGGGTTACATTCATCACATTGTGACGATGGAGCTATGTTCATCACATTGTGACATTACTATGTTTCTAAGAATGTGACACTAGTATGTTCATCACATTGTGAAAATATGACTATCTTCATCACATACTGATGTTGGGAAATGGTCGTCTTATTGCAATGTTAGGATATGTTTGTCACATTGTGGCATTGGGTTTCATACATTACATTGTGACATTGGGTTATGTACCTCACATTGCAACAATGAGTTATGATTACCTAAATTAGCTTATAAGTAATCGCTTAATTGTAACTCAGTTTTAAGGTTTTTTCTTAGATAAATATCGGGCTTGAAGAATAGAAATGGTGGTAATTTTGTGTATAAGATCATCACATTATGACGATTAGGTTATGTTCGTCACACTATGACAATGTGGTTATTTTCATCACATTGGGACGATGGGGCTACATTCATCACATTGCGATGGTAGGACTATGTTTATCACATTGCAACATTACTATGTTTGTCAGAATGTGACAATACTATGTTCATCACATTACAATCTTGGGAAATGGTCATCTCATTGTATTGCTAGGCTATGTTTGTCACTTTGCGATATAGTGTGTCGTACAACACATTGCAAGAATGGGTTACTTTCATCACATTGTAATATGTGGAAATGTTTCTCACATTATCATGTTATGATATTTGTATCACATTGTGGTGTTGAGGCTATGTTCATCACATTGTGAAAACGAGTCTATGTTTGACACACTACAACAATATGGCTATTTTTCGTCACATTGTGATGATGGGGTTACATTCATCACATTGCAATGACAGGGCTGTGTTAATCACATTGTGACTTTACTATGTTTTTCAGAATGTGATGCCAGTGAGGTTACTATGTTTGTCTGAATATGACACTACTATGTTCATCATATTGTGACAATATGGCTACGTTCATCACATTCTGATGTTGGGAAATGGTCATCTCATTGCAATGTTAGGCTATGATTGTCACATTGCGAAATAGGGTTTCGTACATTACATTGCGACATTGAGTTTCGTACCTCAGATTGCAACAATGGGTTATGTTCCTCACATTGCAACATGTGAAGATGTTTCTCACATTATGACGTTAGGATATTTGTATCACATTGTAGTGATGAGGCTATGCTCATCCCATTCCGACAATGAGGTTATGTTCATCACACTGTCACAATATGGATATTTTTTGTCACATTGCGATGATGGGGCTATGTTTGTCCATTCCGATGATAGGACTATGTTCATCACATTGCCACATTACTATGTTTGTCAGAATTTGACATTACTATGTTCATCACATTGTGAAGTTGGGAACTGGTCATGTCATTGGAATGTTGGTCTATGTTTTTCACATCGAGACATTAGGTTTTGTACTTCACATTGAAACAATGGGTTATGTTCATCACATTACAACATTTGGAAATGTTTCTCACATTATGAATTTAGGATATTTGTAGCACATTGTAGTGATGAGGTTATTTTCATCACATTGCGACGATGAGGCTATGTTGATCACACTCTGACGATATGGCTACATTCATCACATTGCAATGGCAGGGCTATTTTCATCACATTGCGATGATAGTGTAATGTTCATCACATTGTGACATTTCTATGTTTGTCAGATTGTGACACTATTATGTTTGTCACATTGCAGCATTACTATTGTTCTCATGTTGCAACGTCCAATTTTTTTTTCCAGATGGGAACATAGGGTTATGTTTGTCACATGACAAGGTTGGTTTATGTTTGAAATATTATGAAAATGAAGTTTTGGCCAAGTTTTATTTTTAAATATAAAAAAGTATTTCCTTTGTCAGAAAGGTATGAACTTTGAACTGATATGATGTATTACATACAAGAAAACATAGGACCATACTTATTCTAAGGACATTGATTGCAAATCATCTTTAACTTTAGAGATGATGATTTTTACTTGATAGCAAATAAACTTGAACTTTGTAGATGATGAATTATTATTTTTACTTGATAGCAAATCAACTTGAACTTTGTAGATGATGAATTATAATTGAAATTTGTTGATGATTTATTATTGTTATAGCAACATTTAAGTACACCACACATGGATAATAGAGTGTACACATTGCACCATGATATAAACTATGACCAGTATACATCCATATATAATTTTTATATATTTTATATCGATTTAAATTATTAAACCATAATATCAAACCATTAAAATAAGGAATATGATCATTTATAACCATAAGAATTACATTTTTAGTTATATAATATATAGTTACAATTTTTTTATATATAAATATTTTTAAACATATAGAAATTTTTAATATATAAAAAAATAAAAACATAGTTTATTTGTATTATTATATTGATAAATATTTTTATAAAATTAAATATTAAAAATTACATTCTTTCTCATGATTAAATATATTTACAAATTTACAATGTTTCTTCAAAATTACATATATCTACAATTCAAGTGGATTAAAATTAAATTATAATTATTTAAATTGATTTTAAATTAAATCTTTTAACAATTATTTTCTTGTTA
>SNQJ01S0177409.1:0-19818 GCA_010110895.2 Picea sitchensis
ATGATTGTTGCAGTTGTCCATAAATTCCTTTGAGGTGAATTCTCCTCCATTATCCGATCTTAAGCATTTGATTCTTGAATCCATCTCATTTTCAACCATTTCCTTGTAGATATTGAAATTTTCAAAAGCTTCTGATTTGTTTTTGAGAAAGAAAACTGCATTCATTCTTGTATAATCATCAACTAATAACATAAAGTATCTCTCACCTTTTAAGACTTTTCTTGTAGTTGGTCCAACAAGATCAGTATGCACAATATCCAGTGGTTTTGTTGTTGAATATTCATTTGATTTTAACTTGGTCTTTGTTTGCTTTCCTTGTTGCCAATGCTTGCATAAAGTGTTGGTTGGTTTCGTGATAGGGGGCATTTCTCTGATTGCTTCTCTTTTGCTAACTTTGACAAGGTTATCAAAATGCATGTGACCCATTCTTCTGTGCCATAGCCAACTTTCATCTTCCTTTCCTAGACAACACTTTTCATTCCAATTTTGCTTAACACATATATGTTGCTTTAAGTTCTTGCAACTGTAGCGACCAATTTCCCTGATCCTTCTTTTCTTATCTCACACTTTTGTGAATCAAAAGTAACTTTATTACCTTGGTCACACATTTGACTCACACTTAAAAGATTATGTTTCATAGATTCTACTAGTAGAACATTTTCTGCCTTTTCATTCTTGTTCTCAATTCAGACTGTGCCTTTTCCAATGATTTTGGATGAATCATCATTTCCAAAGGAGACCGATCCATCTCTTTCATTTCATAATGTAAGAAACTTTTCTCTATCACCTGTCATGTGTTTTGAACATCCACTGTGAACATACCAACCATGTTTCTTCTGTTTAGCTTGTAGAGCAACTGTGCATTCTTCATTGCTATACTGATCTTGCTTTCTTATCCATGTCATTTTCTGAGGTTCTTGTTTGTGACTATGTTGAGGTTCTTTAGGAGGGACTGTCATTCTGCAATTTTTGGCCATGTGTCCAAAATTATTACATTTGTAACATTCCGCTTAAGTGCTCAAAGATTCAAACTGTTGTAATAGCTTCTTCGATTGTTTCACTGGGTCTTCTTGAATATTAACAGTATGGCTCTCAAAGTAGTTATTGTTCTTGTTGTTAGCTCGCAATTCTGACTTTATGTCCAAAATTGTACATGCATAACATAAACCAAAAATATAGTTTTATACACAGTAGTTGAAGATCTTATGAAGGAGGTGCTCTTATAGACCCTTCTTCTTCTTGAGGCTTGTCTATCGATGTTGATTATGAAATCTGAATCTTCTCGATTGAAGAATTAATCCTGTAATCTTCCTTGTATTTTTATCCTTTGATTGTTTTTGCATAGCGTTTTGGATTTTTTCTTCTTTGTTGTTTTGGAGCCAGTCCTTTTGTCTGATTGTATTCAAGTATGGACTTGTCAAGATAAGATTTTTGGTATTGATAATGTCATCGAGAACTTTTAGGTATTGCATATTTTTCTTTGAATATCCTTTCTTAGTGTGACAATCTCTGCTTCGGGTTTCCAATGATCTTGTCCTCCGTCCTAGATTCTCTTTGAGTGTTTCTTTGAATTCTTTTATCTTCTTCTATTTGAACCTTCAATTTGTGATCATTTGTTCTAGTTATTGAGTGTCTTTTTTTCTTATCTAGTTCTACTTGTGGTTTCTTGTTTTTCTTCTTTTCTCTTCGATAACTTCTATGGCACTCATTAATTCTTCGAGTCAACTACGCCTCTTAGATTTCTTCTTCATATGCTTCTTCATATTCTTCTTGGTCTCTTCTTTGCTCGAGTCTTCTATTTCGAATGGGAACTCTCCTGTTTCACTATCACACTAACTTCTTTTTTCATCTAATGATGAGATGTCTTCTTTGGTGCAAAGTTTTCTTGAAAAATTTCTTTAGTTCTTTTACCTTTATATGTTTGTCTTCCTTTGAGCAGCCTTCATCACTTCTCTTTTTTCTTATGAGGAGTAAGAGATTGTTAGCAAAATGGCCACTACCATCACAATTAAAACAAAAATTAAAGAGAAGCTTACTACGTACCTACCATTGGTTCCCTTGTTGATCTTTGATGGAGTTGGCCACTTCTTCATCTCATCTTCCGGTGTCGTTGTTTCTTATATATTCTTCTTGTTCATTTTTTTTTTTTTTTATCTTTTGGATGCTTTGAAGGATACTTCTTTTACATCTAGATTTTTCCTGTTGATTTTTCGTCTCCTTATGCTATAGATTCCATCAGTTCATCCATGCTTATTGACTTTACATATGATCTTTCTTCTAGTACTGATGATATCTTAGGGATGAATCTCATAGGAAGAGATCTTAATTTAACACGGTCGGCCAATTATAGATTCTTCGATTTCTTCTCCCAATCCTATGATTTCATTCACTATTTCCTTGACTCATAAGAAACAAGGTTCGCGATATAAACTTTATCTTCCTTCATTTTGGATTTGTTCGACCCGACCTTTGTAAGTTTGAAGCTTTGTTGCTTTAATTTTGAATCTCCTTCATAAATATTTTTGAAGCTTGTCCCAAATCTTTAGCAGTTACAATGTGCAACTTTGGTGAATATCATATCCCTGAGACCATTCAAAAGTGGATGTCTTTGAATTATTCTCACCAAGTTTCATTGCTTTGTCATTTTGTTGGTGAGCTGTTGGTGCTCTGTATCCATATACAATTCATTGCCAAACTTGGAAATCCACAGTACTGTATATGTCTTCATCCTTATGCTCCAAGCATACTTTTGTCCATCAAACTATGGTATTCAATTTTTATGCGAGTTGGTACTCTCAATGATCTAACTTCCGATTGGTTAAAGCCCGATTTCATGAAGGAACCTTTTTTTGATACCAATTGTTGGATTCTTGAGAGGGGGTCAATCGATATGCTTATTAATTATAATCATTTTTCTTCAAATGTAATATCAATGTAGAGTTATTGTCCAATAATGAGTAGTAAAGAAATAAACAATGCCACACATACATAGTACACCCGGTGTTTCACGATGGAAACCAAATGGGAGAAAGGCTCCCGCAGGAAATACTTTTCTTATATGTCTTGAAGAATTACATTCATTAGAAACGTCAAATTCCTTTGTTTTCCATTTTACCAATTGGAAGGAGGCTCCAACACCCTAGTTTATCGGGCTACAACCTAAGGAAGCTCAAATCTCCAATTCTTTGGCTACACAACGGAAAGGAGGCTACAACCCCGATGTTCTCCAGCTACAACAGGAAAGTGGAAACAAACACATATCCTTGCCCGGATTACGCCGCCACGAGTAGAAGTATAATGATGGAACTACTATCATACTATCACTGTGAGCATGGATGTTTTTAGGGGCTAAATTTCACTCATGGGCTAATTTTCCATGGTTTTCCCAAAGCGAGATTCTACCTATTTTAAAATGATTAAAAGCCCAAATTCTTTGGGATAAAATTATTTTACCTTAAAAATGCGTAGAATTTTATAAAGCTATATAAAATCCTTATAAATTTGAATATTTTTACAAAATGTAAGTCAAATATTTATAGTTGGCATATAAAGGATTAGTAAGATTAAGCTTAGGTTTCTACATTTTTAAAACAAATTTCCATCCTAAAAAATCATCACGGTAGAGAGGATATACCTTTGGCAAGCCCATCAATAAACTCGAACCATGCATCAGCCATGCATCAACGTACCTCAACGTAATCAACACGTACCATAAACAAGTGCATCAGCTATGCACCAACCTGTAATCAACTGTGTGTAAACAAGTGCATCCAACCATGTACACCAAGTATGTACCAATCATGTGTCAACTATTCATCAACTATGACTCATCAATATGTACCAACATCATCCAGCTTCTGCACCTCGTAATGTGCTCCAACTCATCAACTACTTGTCTCAACCGTAGCCTCAACATGTGTACCACAACAAAAGTCCTTGTCAATTTCATCATCCAAATCCTGATTTGTAGATATATAATAGACCTAGTGTGTATGATTATATTCCTACAAACCTTCCTTAACTTTAAAAAAAAGACTAGCATTTTCATCAAACTTTCTTTTAGTCTCACATGACTAGTTTGGATTAGTCAACAGCCCTAACTTGGAAGTAATCATAACTTTGAACTGTAATGTATAAAGAGATCTTAAAATGATACACACTTTTTATTCAGTTTTTTTATGCAATTCCTCCAAAGTTTCACTACTTGGAACCTCTTAGAAAAGAGTTATAGAAAAATAGCACCTTGATGAATTAGAAGCATTCTAGAGAATGTAGAGCGTTCACACACAAAATATTTGATGAATTGATATGGAAACTATTACAAAACATACTTACATATGGTACCCTAAACAAAACATTTGTCTCTCACTAGATTTGGACTTGTTATGAAGAAGTTATGGCGTTTTACCATAACTTACGATTTTGACTAGTTTCAGGATTGACCACAAATCTTATTTTCTACGAGTGTAACTCCCAAAATACAACGACCCACATACTGAATTTTTACGAGGAGATACTTGGATGTGTTTTTCTCACTTGATTAGAAATTCCGCGGTTTGAATAATTATAGAAAAATGTTATAGTGAAAATGGTGGGGTGACACGTGAAAATAACATGCCTTAGAAATCACCATCAAAGAATTTATCCTTCCTTGCATTTCAGCCTTCTTTTCTTCCACTTCACTCCATTTTAGGCTTAGATATCCTTGTTTTACCTCAGAAACATATATATATTCAATATTTATCAAGTGTGTTTCAAATGAAGAGTATTTCCTCTTATTTATACTCTCCGGGTAGCTTCCTTAAAAACATCTTCAGGTCACTTGGCCCACTTTCCTTCTTATTTTATGGTTGGGTCCACTTCTAATTTCTCCATTAAATTTATTATTGAAATAATTTATTTCATATTCACTTTGAATTATAATACACACTCCTCCATTCACTTTATTTACCTTTTAAAATATCTTAAACCACTTTGACTACTTTGACTATTTTGGGGCTTCTAGATGACATATGAGGGTCCTCCAACCGTGAGGTATAACTCTCAAACCCATTGAGGATTTATGGGATACGTTCTACATACCACTAGAAATGGCATGAAATGTACTATCATATAGAATAGTATTATCTGAAAATATGTCATAACTCATGCCGTTACCCATCAAACAAACTTGGGTGGAGTTACCCAAACCTAGGGTCTCCAACTTCTCATGACCATAACTCTCTAAGCATGAGGAATTGTGTGACGTTCCACATACCAACTGGAAATGACATGACAAGGAGCTATCCATCTAGGATATTTTCCCCTAACAAATTCACTTTCCTTCATCTCATTATTCATAATTAAGCATGGGTTCTCTTACTCCTGGCGTCTTCTACGTGAGGGCTTTTACCATAAGGGGAGCACTTTGGAGTTCATCCATACCGCCGATCAACCATGAAGAAAAACAATAATGAGTCATGTTACATCAAACAATATTGGTTTCCCATTACCCAAACCTTTGTTCTCTGGGGGCTTTCTTCAAGGGTTGACATCAATGACCATCAAACCTTAATCAACAATCTCCCCTTTGGCATTGATGGCAATGCGCCAATGCAATCTTTGAAATCCTTATCCTCATAGTCCCCACGGAACCATGCATTGGTCCTCTTCGATAAATCTTCTCCCGAAACCATTGCATATTATCCTCTACATCGATAAATCTACCCACGGAGACCATGCCCTATGTCCTTTGCATCTAATAAATCTCTCCCCCCTTTGTCATCAATGGAAAGGTATCTTTCCATGCAGGGATTCTCCCCACGATATTGTCCTCTTATGGTGCTTCTCATGTACATCTAAGACATGTAAGATAAGCATTCAAAGGAATTAAAAAGGATTCATTTTTAGTGTAGAAATAACTCAAGTCTTTGGCAAGATATTCAAAGGGAATCTTCTCATGGAAGTGGTTTGTAAAGATATCTGCCACTTATTATTTTTTATACTCAACTCCGATTGTTACTACGCGAAAACTTTGTTCTGAAGTAGAAATTGATACTTGATTGGAATGTGCTTCATCTTGGAGTGCATCATAGGTTTTTTGAGATCGCGATGGCACTTTTATTATCACAATATATTTGAATGGGATCATCATACTCAGCATATATCTGTGAAAGTTTGTTTCATCCAAAGAACACAGTACAACGTAAGCTTCTCTTTGCAATATACTTTTCCTTGGATATAGATAGAGATACCGATGATTGTTTCTTGGCTAAGCATTTTAGAATCTGGATTGATTGTTTCTTTTCCTCTTGTGTTTCAGATTTTTCCTGCGCGCAAACTGTTTCCAGTGTTTCCTGCTTTTTTGTTGCTTTTTGTAGTTCAACCAAGTTTTTATGTGCTCAAGACAGTATCTCATGGTCGGCCTTCAACTTACTGGTATAAAGGTCGCTGTTGGCATCATTAACGAGGACCATTTAGATTTGATCAAGTCCTTAGGTGAATTTATTATCCCATAATCTGTATTCATGGTAATATAGGCTTTATGTAAATCGTGGAATGTTGTTTCGGAAGAACTGAGTTGCGTTCTCCTACCTCCATTCTTTCCATGGTCCATGTGATCGATGGTTCTATGCCTTTTATACTACCTGTAATTTGGGATTCTCCGAATTTCTTCAAGAGTTACCTCATTTGTAACACCTTATAGGTTTATTTATCCACGTGGTGTTGCCTTGATCTAAGTCCTCTGTAAAAATCTGGAACATTTGGCAATCATATCACCATGCGTCCTCACGTGATTGTGTGATACGGTGGTCATTGTGCCTTTTATTTCGCATTATTGGACATGTTTCCTATATTGTTGGTCTCTTAGTTCCCCTTATTTCCTGTGTGATGGGGTTGATAGTGATTTCACAGTAAGCCCTCGGTTAGGTTCTCACCCCGTTTCATTGGTCAGCTGAGTGTTTTTTGTTCTCCCCTTATGGGTCCTTAGCTTCTCTGAGTCGCCCTTTGTCTGAGTTGACTTGATTTGGCATATTCTTGGTTTCTTAGGTACTAAGACTTGTGGAGGCTGTGTTTCCAACTACGCAACCCCTCCTTCTGTTGTTTGTCCTAGTACTGCTATGGTTATGGTTGGGATCTTCCATTCATCCTGCCACTCATGGATGATCATGTCAATTTCTCCCTCAGTGACACGATTAGCGCATTTTTAGCCACTGTTTATCGGGATCCTGCCTTATTTGTATCCACATGGCTTGCCTTCTTGCCAGTGGTGATACTGAATCATGTGGCGACCCTATGGTGTTGTTATCCTCAATGCTCGGTTGATTTCTTCACAGTTTCGTAGGTAAGCTTGAATATAATTCCATTTTCCTTCTTATTCTTGGCCAATGGCGTGGATTTCAGGACGCGATATCTTGCCCCTCCTAGCTGTTGTGTGGTATAGAAGGTGACATGGTCCAGTTCTTTCCATCCCACAAAAGTGATGAGAGTAATCAACCATGAATAATAAAATTAATATTACTTGCTTCCCTCGTCTTTATGATCTATTTGGAACAAGTTTGACATATATGGCACCCAGTTCATGAAGGTGCCTTCCACACAATGAGCTACAACTACAATGATTCCTGCTAGTACTTCATCTTTCGCGGCATTTTCTTAGTAGTTTGCAGGCTAATATCTTTTCTCCCATTTGTGTCATGAAATTGTTAATTCACTTGATTATAATGCCTCTCGTTCCCCTTTCGATGCCATATTTATTATTCATTTCTTTTTCCAATGCTTTCTCCTTGGATTTATCGTCCAAAATCATCATGGGATCCATGCCTTGGTTGGGTAGTCCTGTTATCTGCACGGTAATCTCAACAATTATGGGGATAGGTATGTCCAGCCATATGTCTCCTACGTGCATGATTGCTAATAATTTCTTAATGCATCTTTTCGCATATTGGCCTCTACCAAATTGTGGTAGCTTCAGCAATCCTAAAATTCATTTTTGTCCAGTCCAGCTGCCCACTGGCCTGGCTTAGTGATAGTTCCAACGAGAGGGATCACGGCTATTGTCTCCTTAAAGACTTGTGGTGCAATCTCTGGGTATTTTATTTCATCCGCTATGTCATGGTTGGAGAATTTGAAGTTTTGGGCGGGCTTATCAGATTCTTGAGTCCACTTGTATTCCTTTTGGTGTGCGAGGTAGCACAATATCTGTAGATGGTTTCTTTCGAGGTGATCTCGGTATCTGAATCCTTTCTTTCTTCTGTGTTGGCTGGTTCAAAGTTTAACAACTTCCGGTTGCTGCTTCACCATCCATTCTTCCCAATAATTTCCCATTTCACCCGGTCATTTCGATCGAAAGAAAATCGGGATGGGTGTTGTGGAACATCGGTTGGACCTACTTTTGGGTTTGTGTGATTCCATTTGTTTCAAAGCAGTTTAGCCGACATTTCTAGATGCCACCCTTCCTGATGGGTCCCTACTGCTTCATTCTGAGGCTCATGTGCTGCTGCCGATGTGTCCTCTTTCATGGTTTCCACTTGGGGTTGTGGGATCTCTTCCTGGATTGGTGTTGATTCAATTGGGATGTCCTCCGGTGACTGGATTTTGTCAATATCAACGATCTTTGGTGGTTTTTTGCTCGTTGTCTTCCCGTGTTCCTCATGACCTAGTTTGAACCCTAGTAGGTATGACTATTTGGCTTGGTTCTGCGAGCTTTGGTGGTGCCATATTGGTGTCTATCAAACGTTTGCTCGATTCAACTAGATCGAATAAGCTCTATGATCTCACTCTATGCGTTTGAAACGCTCTTTTTGTTCTTCATTCTTCTTAGATCTTGAATAATTCTTGTTTCTATGCTGGTGTGTTGTATGGGTGTTCCATGAATCTTGTTGAGGACGCTTCCTACCTTGTGTGATTAATGCATCATAAGTGTGGGTTCAATGCATCCGCTTGGCGGTTCATTACCATATGGCTACTTTACAGCAGCATCAATCCATCCCTTTCCTTTCTTTGAATTCTCTGCTGATGTCATGTCGATTATTGATTTTACTAAATTTCCTTTTCCCGCTTATTTCCCTTTCCAATATGGTCGTTGTCTTTTCCCTCACTGGTTTAAAGTGTTCATATCGTTGTTTTTTTTTTTTTTTTAAGCTGGCGGTGGGTAGTCGACTATCCTTGTATATCTTTAGCAAGAGCTCTCATTGATCATTCCTCGAGGTGTGCACGCATAGATATTTCAACTTTATAGCTCCTTTGTTCATGACATCTTTTACCTCTTATGGTCCTATCCAATGCATCCTCAACAATAACATGTACTTTACTCATAAATACTAGATCTCCTTCCTTGAATATCTTTTTCTTAATATGGTGGTCATGCCACGCTTTGTCTCTTTCTTCGTACTTGTTGATGGAATCATACCAATATTCGGTCTTCCTCTATTAGCCCGATGAGTGATCGATTAAGGTTCTGGACTGCCTCTTTCTGTCATTTTTGTGATAGCTGCTACACATAGACTAAGTATTAGAAATTATAACGACACTATTTCTTCTTGACCATAGACCAATTTGAATGGTGTGTGACACGTAAACTTTGCATGTGGTTCTATATGCCCATACGCTGGTACCTTGATATCCCAATTGTCCCTATTGACGTTACATATCTTCATCAAGGTGTTCTCTAGAATTTTTGTTGAGAGCCTCGTACCATTATCATATTGAGGGTGATATGGTGTGATTTTTTGGTGGTGAATTTCGAACTCTTCGAGCATCACCCTGATGGTGTTTTTTATGAAGTGTGTTCCTTGGTATCTCATCACAATTCTTGGGCACCCAAATCTAATAATTACCTATTCAAAAAGTGGGCGGTTGTTTCTACACTACAATATTTCTTGGTGTGGCTCCCACCCATATTGTTAAATATTCAATCACGGTGATAATATATCTCGTTCTTGTTCTCTTGGTGGGTGGGTTAATGGGTTCCACAAAGTCTATTGCCCATTTGTCAAATAACTGCAAATTTACTTGTGGTCTTAAGGGAATATCATCCCTTATGTTGGGTTTGTCGACCCGTTGATAGACATCACATTACTTTGACAATATTCTTTTGAGTCTCTATGTATCATTGGCCACCATAATCCTGTGTGTAGTACCTTCTGCGTAGTAGATTTTCTTGCGTAGTGCCCTCCTTCTATTCCTTTGTGGGATGCCTTCTAAAATTCTTGGTTGTTTGTGGTCTAGTACATATCTTTGTAAGATGCTATCCATACCTCTATTGCCCATTTGTCAAATTCCTGAAGTGTCACTTGTGGTCGTAGTGGAATTTTGTCCCTTCTGTTGGGTTTGTCGACCCGTTGATAGACATCACATTGCTGACAATATTCTTTTGAGTCTCTATGTATCATTGGCCACCATAATCCTGTGTGTAGTACCTTCTGCGTAGTAGATTTTCTTGCGTAGTGCCCTCCTGCTATTCCTTTGTGGGATTCTGCTAAAATTATTGGTCATTCGTGGTCTAGTACATATCTTTGTAAGATGCTATCTGTGCCCATTTTGTATAGATGCCCTGCGATCAGTTGATAGTCGGTTGGGTGGACTACCAGGTTCTTCTTCTGTGCAGTGGTATATCCTTGTGGCATAGTACCTATGCTCAAATACTGGATGATCTCTGCAAATTAATCATCAACAATCTGTACTGAGAAGAGTTGTGCATCTGGAAATTTGTCTTCCAAATTTTTTGGTTCCTCTCCATTTGTGACCCTCGATAGGTGGTCAGGACCTGCATTCCATTTCCCTCATTTGACTATTACCTCGAAGTCAAATTCTTGAAATAGCAGTAACCATCGACAGATTCTCCCCCCCAACACTGGCTTGTTAACTAGGTATTTCAGGGTTGAGTGATCTGTAAACATCTTAAAGTGTTTTCCCAATAGGTAATGTCTATATTTCTATAGTGCATAGAACATATCTAAGCTTTCTCTTTCCATCGTGTTATAATTTTGTTTTGAGTCTGTTAATTTCCTACTTTCAAACGCTATTGGGTGATCCAATTCTCCTGCTCCTGGTTGCACTAAAATAGCTCTAAGTGTTATTGTTGATGCATATACATGTACATGGAATGTCTTTTCCCTGTCTGGAAATACCAATATTGGTGAGGTGACCATCTTTTCCTTCAGGGTATCTAGACTGTGTTGGCACTCATCGTTCCATTGATACTTGGTATCCTTCCTTAATAGTTTTTCCATAGGCGCTGTAATCTGCGCATAGCCTTTGATGAATTTCCTTTAATATCCCATATGTCCGAACGTTTATCTTAGTTGGCGGAATGTTTTTTTTGCTGGTAGGTTAACAATGACTGTGATTTTGGCGGGATCCACTAGTAAACCCTGTTTTCATACTATGTGTCCCAGTAGTATCCCAAATGGTGTTCCAAATATGCATTTCTTGATATTCGGTGATGTATGGCACTGTCTGCATCATTCTAACATTAGGTGTAAAACTTCCACATGGTTTTTTAATAGGCTATAAACCGTCCACTCATCCAGGTATACTTCGAGAAATTGGTGGATGAATTCCTTAAATGCTGCGATGACCACTCTGGAGAATATCGCAGGTGCATTCTTCAATCTGAATGGCATGACTGTGTACTGATACGATCCCCATTCTGTCGCAAATGTTCTCTTGTGTCTATCCTCTTGTGCTATCTTAATATGATGATATCCCGAGAATCCATCGATGAATGAATATGCTTCATGTCCTCCTATGTTCTCGAGTACTTCATCCATGAATGGTGTGGGGAATGGGTCATGTAAGCATGCATCATTCAACTTCCTCAAGTTGAAGCATATCCTAATCCCTCTTCCTTTTTTATTATCCTATACTACCATCGGGCTTATCCATTCTGATTCTTCGACTAGTTTGATGATGTCGACCTCGAGCATCCTATCGATCTCATCTTTAACTTTCTTTTTGTAGATGGGGTTCAGTCTATATGGTCATTTTTTAATGGGTCTTGCATCAGGTTTGAGTGGTATCTTCATTTCTCCTAATTCTTCGGCTATTCCTTTCATCTCTGTAAAGGTCGTGGGAAAAAAGTCATTATATTCGCGCAACAATTCTATGATTCTTTCTAGTGTCTGTTCGTCCCAATAATCTCCAATCCTGGCCATTTTGGGCTACTCGGTGGTCCTTATGTTAACCTTCTTGATCTTGATTGGCACAGAAATGACCTCTGCTTCAAAGGCTGGTCCTTCCACATTTCTCTTGCCTTCAACTTCTTCGATCTGAATATCACGCGAATCATCTTCATCCGGTGCTTCTTCCTATACATGGTAGCATGACAATAGTTCCTTCACTGTCTTCTTATTTTGTTGTTGTAACTCTATGATAACTTCCACTTCAGATTTTGTAATGAATATGACATCTCTGATCCATTTCAGGGTCATTTCTATGTTGGGGTTCTCATGCTCGAATGAGAAAGTGACTGTAAATTTTTGTTGGAGTGGTGCCCATGTCTCGGTTCCTTTTTGCAATTCCTGGTCTATATACCAATTCGTCGGTATTCCTTCTAAAGTATGAATGAAGTGGTGAAACCATTCTTCTAGTGGCATCATTTTCCATAGTGTTTTACATGGCTCTAAGTGTTCTATTGGTATTCCTAGTCCATCATATTTTTGTCGGTTGTTCCATATATGTTCTGCGTGAAACCTTATGCACAGTAATCATTTGCATTGGTACTAATCTGTGATAGTCTCTTTGTGCACACCCCACCATCTTGTAGGTGTAGCCTTTAGTGATAAATCTAGTGCTAATAATCTTTGTTTATCTAATACTTCATCTTCATATTGTGTCAAGAAAGTTTCCAAATCATTTAGTCCATGAAAACCAGGTGGTTCTCTGATTTCTGTGCCAAGCCATCTTACTGCACGGTCTATTCTTGCAAAACTTCTTGTGGATACTTCAGGTAATATTTTCTACCAGTTTTCTAACCCAGTGTCTGAGTCCATTGTGCATGAAGTAATTCTCTTCCAACTAAGCACCCCATCTGTAGTTGGGTTTATATAGCCTACATCGTGCGCAATTGTTATATACAACTGGCCGATTTCGTCTAGATCCAAACAAGTGGGTTCGACAAACCTATCGCCCTCTGATGGGTCGAGTGGGGCTATAACCCCATAGTCTCATGACTCAAATGTCATTTGTCTGGTCTTCAAGTTAATTATGGCCTGGTTGTCAAATGCCCAATCTAGATCAAGTAGCGTTGGGTAAGGTGTTGTACCATCTATTATTTCGACAACTTCAAAGTCTGCCTTAGTGTGCACGCGATACAGATCTACGGTTACTCCTTTCAGTCTACCTATCGGTAGAACTCTATGTTGATTTTCTAGCTTTAACTGAACAATTGAGTATCCCAGTGTAGGTTCTCCCATGCATTTCCATGTGGTTTTTGGTAGTACGTTCACCTCGGATCCTAGATATAGTACAATATCTCCCATGTTGAAATCCCCAATGTTAGCATTGATTCTAAATTCTCTACTTATTCTTCTTATTGTGTGTAGATGGTTGACAATTTTCAGTTCTAGATTTTGTTTTGTCTCGCTGCTACATTTCTCTAGGATGGTTTGAAATACTTTGATAGATGAGGGATCACCTAACATTTTGATGCATGATTGCAAAAAGTATTTGAGAGTACTTACTTGTTCCTTAGGTTGTATTCTGTTGGTATGGTCTAGTGATGGCGGCATGTCATATTCCAGATCTTCCTTGTTCTGTTGTGCAGTCAACACTATGTCCTCCTTCTGGAATTCTTGTCAGGCTTTTGTAAATATCTCCTTTTCCTTTTTTGCATCGAACTGCTTCTTAGGGTCAGGGTTCTTCTTAACCCATTGGTTTTATGCTGGGTCCTGTCGAACTGCATCATTTCCCATTTTCGTTCCTCCTCGAGTGACTATGTTGATGTTTCGTCCATCATCTCTTACTTTGGCTAGAATCCATTGAACATTATGGTTATTTTGGTTCCTTTTTTCTTGGATATTTACGAGTAGTGTCGGACATTCCTTTGTATTGTGGTCCAAAGCACGACAATACATATAGGTCACTGGTGGTAGTGGGCATTCCCATGCATAATGTCCTAGTTGTTGGAAATTATGACATGTAACTGGTCCGCTCCCATGTATAAAACCTCCTCTGGCTCATCCTTCTCCTCTATAGGTTGTGCGATCACCTCGTGGCATGTTATATTGTGGTCCTTGATTATACTGTGCGGTATTGTACTTGGGCAGTGCTGGGTTGTACTGTGGATGCGTGTTATTATAGGGTCGTTGCATAGTATTATACTGCTATTGTGCAGTGTTGTATGGTGCTAGGGCTTGAGTGAACTATGGTGCTACCTGCAGATTCATCATTTCTGCCTGTACCCTATAGGCGTTTGAGGTTATTTCCCGCATCAACTCCATAGTTCTGCAATCTTTGTCGTCATGGCTGACTGACTTGCAAAAAATGCAATATGAGTTCGTTGGGACTGTTTGGTATTTCTGCATCATCATGCAATGGTAAGGGTCATGACCCAATTTCTTGCATATTTCACACCATAATCCCCCCTGTGGTAGTGGGTTTGGAATCCTTGTTTCCATATATTGTGTGAACGTCGGACATTTCTTTTTGTGGTGTCCTTCTGTCTTGCATGTGGTACAACACATGACTTCTCGTTTGTCCTTGTTCTTATTCTGGGTCAGCTGAAATGTTAAGTTATTCAAATCCTCTTTCAGTTCTTCGATGGTTGGGTCAGTCTGCTGGTATTGATTCTCTTCCAATTGCAAAGATGCCTGAAAAGCCTCTGCTTGTGCCTGAAACTTATGTTGTCGTAGTGGATATTTTAAGTGTGGGAGTAGTGAGTTGATAAACAGGTGCCGATGTTGCATCTCGGTCATAAGGTATTTTAACTTCCCTTTTAGTTGCTTGAATCTTTGATCAATCTCCCATATTGGTTCTCCTGGTTTCTGTCTTATCTCAATAATCTCGTTCATATATTGATCCTCTGAGCTTGGCTTTTGGAACTCATTTATTAATAGTTTCTTAATGTCATCTAGTTTCCTTGTCATCCTTGGAGCATTGTTCGTGTCTAGACTCATGTACCAGTCTAGTGCGCGGTCTCTTAACGTGATCGCTAGCTGCGCAAATTTGGTGTTGTCATCAGTGATCTTCTTTGCTTCCCATATCTTGGTGCAAATGAATATATGCTTCTCAGGGTCTTCTGTTGCTTCTCCTCAAAACTCCAATAATCTAATAGTAGGGTTGTGTCCTACCATTTTGAGTACTGAACTACTGCCTCCTCCACACAGTGTGGATACTTGACTAATATTACCTGAACTGTCTCCTCCAGTTGTCGCTCCTTGTGTATATGTACTTCCTACTATCGGACTTCCTCCAAACTTTAGTTTCCTAAACGATGGTGTTCTCAGTGGTGTTTTGGTTTCACATGGGTTTATGGGTTCCATACTGACATTGATCTGAAAGGGGTGGCTATCTTATCCTCTCGTTCTTGGGCCTCTGGTTTTCCTCTCATAGGTGGCATGCAGGATTTCCTCAATCTTCTCCATAGCCCAAAGATCCTCTACCTCTTCCTCATCTCTCTCTAATCCCTCCCTCTCGGCTACAACTCTCTTCTTGGTGTTTATCTTATATTGGTAGGGTGCTCTGCTATGCTTCGTTCCTGATGACGCCAAGATACACTTGAGTTGGTCATCATTCATCGAGATCAGGTACAAGGGTTCCTCTTCCTTCTTCTCTTTATCTTTCCCTCCTTCCATTCCTCTTCTTTCTGTCAGTGCTTCCCCCCTTCCCCCATGTGCATAGGGAAGTCTAACTATCTGATTCCATTGTCATTACACCTTTGTTATATAACAATATTTTGATAGAAGTATACAGGGATTGAATATACCTCCCTCTAGATCCTCATAGAAATTCTTTCTTGCTTGAGTTGTATGACTTTGATGTGTCTACCGTAAACTTTGTGATGAATCCTGCCACAATACTGTCAAGCCAAAAGTCTACTGCACGGGTGAATTTGTTGTTCACCTGCTACAGTTGTTGAATCTGTACTAGAGTCCAATATAGCTATCAAATCCAGTTCGTCGAGTGATTATCCATTAATCTTAAGATCCACTCATGTAGTAGATGCGGAAAATCACAGAAAACAATTTCATGTAAATCCGTAAACATGTATTTATCCAGGTATCTGCGTGGTGTGATTCTAGGGTTTCTATTGTCTTTGTGTGAAAATTCTATCTCTTTAGTTTTCACCCAACCCTCTATTTCTTCTCTCGTGGGGTTCCAAGGTCTCCACATTCCCTTCTAATGGCTCATTGCTTCTTTGATGGTTCTTGTCAACTCTATCTCATCTACTTAGTCCTATCTTGTTCCTCTTAACATGACAATGAAACCATTTGTTGGCTTCTATCGACTCGCTTCTCGGGTTATCTAATTTATTGACCCAGGGTTCATGTCATTCAGGGTTCCAACAAAGCCTCTAACTATTGGCCCTCCCGGTAAACCATAAGGCAATGCAGTTCCTAGAGGGTACTGCGCAGTCTTACCTGAGATAGCTCTAGATGGTTGAATGTAAGACTCAGGTGTTTACAGTCTGGGACATAGTAGGGGATAAAGGGTTTCTTGATTAAGGCCCTATTCTGCGAACCGTTACTATAATATACTTGTTCCTAGGAATCACATGCATATAACTCAAAATATAAACGGATTCTAATAATGCATTTGGTTATTCATCAATTATAATCATCTATTGCTGAAAGAAATTAAAGATATATAGACATTCAACACATTACATAGAGATTACCATGGTTCACCCCTCCTGGGCTACATCCACAAAGATTTGGCTCTTGGCTCTTTTATTATGGTATTTCTTGATTTCCTTGTGTCGCGCACTTACAGTTATCCACAAAAGTGGGTAAGTTCTATGAAAGGAGAACTAGATCACACCAGGCTCTATAGCCTGCGGTCTAATCCTTAGATCTACCTTCTCTCCTGTCTTTTCTTTCTCAATATATTATAAAACTAGGTTCATACAACTCAAAACCCGTCGTGTATTGCCAACAACAATACTCAGAAAAATCACTCAATGACAATCGTAATCCTCATAAAAAATAACATAATATCAACAACAACAAAAACACACACACTATATGATACTTCCGTATCTATGTTTATACATTTCGGTCTCTTCAGCCACTTATAAAATATTACCAAAACCCTAACCCTTCTTACACTAGTTTTTTCTTCTATGAACATGTTGTTATTCCTCCAGCTGTCACTTTCCTCTATGTACTCTTTCTTGCATTCGCTCGTGCTAATATTTTTCCAGTTGTCACTTCAGTTTCCTACACACATTCTTTCCCATGATTGTCCTTCTTTCCACTTCGGCCTGGTGCCAACAGACACTGAGCAATCACATATAGCCTCCATATCCATGGTGGAACCCAATAACTTCAATGAATCTAGTAAATATTTTAATTGGTTAAAATCAATGAACGAGGAACTGGATTAGATTGAGAAGAAAAATACTTGGGAGCTTGTTCCTAGACCTGCAGATAAGAGTGTAATTGGCTCCAAATGGGTGTTTAAGAACAAAATGAATGAACAAGGACAAATTGTTAGGAATAAATCCATATTGGTTTGTAAGGGGTATGCACAAGTTGAAGGACAAGATTTTGATGAAACCTTTGCACTAGTGGCAAGATTAGAAGCCATCATAATCTTTCTTTCCTATGCATGTAATAAGAACTTTAAAGTATATTAGATGGATGTTAAGTCAACATTTCTTAATGGATATCTAGAAGAAGAAGTATATGTGGAGAAACTTGAAGATTTTTCACTGACAGATAATCCTAACTATGTCTGTAAGTTGAAAAAGGCATTATATGGACTAAAACAGGCCCCACGAGCCTGGTATTATAGACTGGACAAATTTCTACAAGACAAAGGGTTCAAGAAAGGTAGTGTTGACAGTAATCTATACATTAAGTTTGAAGGTGATGATTTATTAGTTGTTTTGGTTTATGTAGATGACATTATTTTTGGATGCACTAATGACCCTTCAGTTCAATGGTTTGCTAATTCAATGTAGACTGAGTTTGAGATGTCCATGATAGGAGAACTTTCATATTTTCTTCGTTTACGAATCAATCAGAGTTCTGCAGGGATATTTATCTCTCAAGAAAAGTATTTGAAGGAGATGGAATATTCTACACCTATGATCACACCTCTGGTGGTCGGTTGCAAGCTCAGTAAAGATGATATTTTACCTGATGTTGTTCAAAGAACATATCGATCAATGATAGGTAGTCTTTTTTACATCACAACATCCTTTACTCATATAATGAAAGTTGTTGGAATGGTAGGTTTCTATCACTATGCTCCTAAACAAATTCGTTTAGCAGTTGTCAAAAGGATATTCATATATTTGAAGGGAACAATGACTTATGATCTCTGGTATCCTAAAAATCAGAATTTTCAATTAACTTCATATTCATATGTTGATTGGGAAAAATCTTTGGATGAGAGAAAGAGAACTCGTGGAGGTGCATTATTCTTAGGTGATTCATTAGTATCATGGCTTAGTAAAAAGAATGGATCTATTTCATTATCAACTATAGAGACATAGTACATTGTTACTGCTACTTCTTGCACTCAGATCTTATGGATGATACAAACTCTTGCAAATTTGAAGGTAACTTATATTGATCCCATTCCACTTCAATGTGATAACACCAATGCCATTAGTGTCTCGAAGAATCCCGTTCTCCATTAAAAGACGAAGCATATACCAATAAAGTATCATTTTATCAAAGAGAAGGTTACAATTAGAGTTGTTCAGCTGAATTATATTCCTTTTGTTGTTCCTAAGATTAAACTTAAGTCTCAAAGAATAATGTCAGGCATCAAGAATTTAATGAATATTTTAGAAGGTTATTTTTCTTCCATTGATTATATAAGAGTAAATCCTCAAATGAAATTAATAACAAAACAGGATAGAGGCCATGCTTCATTGTTTGAGTCGATTAATAAAATCAAGAGATATGGGGGAAAACTTACAAAACTGCTGAACAAAATGAGGTATCAATGACAGAGAAATATTACCTTGCCCATAGTAGAAGAAAATTTAAAATGCACCCTTGAAAGGACATAAGATACAGTGATCCAAGTAGCTTGAAGGTCTTATATTTACTAATAGAAAATACAGAGGAAAAATTGTTTTCTTATCAAATAACTGATAAAATGTGATTACATTATATGTTGTACTAAGTTGAAACCACTCACTTATCAAGGAGTAACATAAATAAAACTAGAATTATGGAATACAAAGAGAGCAAATAACTCAAACTGCACAAAATTTGGAATCCATGTCTTCACTTGTGTTAATACTCACAACGTATGAGTTTTCTTAGTTACAATATGACAAGAAGCAACCTTTGTTTAATCTTCGAAATATGTATTTATACAAAAGGTTCTCAACCCTAAGCTGTTGGAATTCTCCTTTTTTCTAAAATAGTAAAAATTACAAAATGTGAAATTTGAAACACTTCATCTGTAAATTTATGTCTCTTGTCTGCTGGCAGAGACGTTCCTTCTTCACGTACTCCAACTCAGAAAAAAACTAGTCTCTGAATATGACCTGTGCATCATTTGTTCCTAGACATGTCAGCTTTCCCTTGCTCGACGCACTGAATGCATCTGCCCACAAATTGCACCACTAGCTTGGAGGGATCTGTGGTATCATTTGCCTCAAATGTATAAAAATTCCTTTCTATATGAGCCAACTTATCTTCCACCCTCCTA
>SNQJ01S0177411.1:0-19818 GCA_010110895.2 Picea sitchensis
GCAAGAAGAATATCACAGCAGAAGCCACTGCTAAACTCTTCTTTGAACGAGTGTGGGTACACTTTGGGATCCCACAGTCTATCATCTCAGATCGAGACCAAGTCCACAGTTTTCCATCCACAAACTGATGGCCAGACAAAGGTCGTCAACCAGATGATTGTACACATTCTGCGCATGTACAACTCAAAGCATCCATGCACATGGGATGAGAGCCTCCCCTATGTACAACAAAACTACAACCGGGCTCTCTATAGCTCAACTAACCACAACCCCTTTCAAGTGGGTTTGGGATTCTAGCCACTATGTCCCATTGACGTAGCCATGCCATTTGCGGCTACTCGGGCAGATTCAACCCATGTCCAGTCTGAGTTTGACAAGGCAAACAATTTCATTGAGCGCATTCGGCGCATCCGCCAACAATTTCATGACATCTTGGACAGAGCCAATGCTAAGTACAAGCAACGACATGATCAACATCTGGTGCGACACAACTTCCAGGTGGGTGACAAAGTGTGGCTACATTTGCAAAAGGAGCGCCTCTATGGACCCTACCGCAAGATTCTCCCACTCCGATATGTGCCATACACCATCACCAAGGCTGTAGAGGACAATGCCTTTGAGCTCGATATTCCACCATTCCTTGGTCTGCACCCAACGATCAATGTGGACTGCCTTCGACCCTACTTTCCACCTCTACTAGACACATCCGACATGGCATAACAACTCATACCAACATAGTTAAACCCAGATTGCATGGAACAAGCCATATCTGATCAAATTATGGACACACAGATCAAGAACACCCGCCAACAGAGGATCCAACTATATCGTGTTGTCAAAGTAGGCCAACTCCTTCACCAGGGCAAGTGGCTCACCAGGGACCAAATTCAACAGAAGTTTCCTCATCTCATGGAGGAACTCAACGCAATGGGGACCATTGCTTCCTAAGGGGGGAGGACTGATCCAAGTGGATATTGGTGGCCACCCGCCTATTCCACTTGGACCCACACCATTGTCTCTTTCAGTTTTTCAGTTTCCTTAATTGTAGCAAAATTTACTATTTTTAGCAGTTGTTCGGGTCCTAAACTTCCGAAGCTATTTTGAGGCCCTAAACAATGTTTTTTGGGCATGAATGTTGTGGCGAATATGATTTGATTCTAGAATTGATATTTTCTGTCAAAGGTGTAGTCCTCGGATAGATATTTCTAACGATGTATCATGTGCGTCAAACAAAGATAATATGCCAAAGTTACGACCCCGGGAAATTGATGTACTAATTTACCGCAACGGGGCCCATATTCTGGTGTTTCATCTCCTAGGGTTAGGTTTTTGGATGTTTAGGGTTTTCCATTGTTTCTCAGTAATATATAGGCCTTCGAGCCTCATTATAACAGGGAGTTTAGAGGCCAGTAGCCGCGACATGTCTTCTTAGAGATAAGCTACCAACGCCCTAGCTAGTTTATTTCCATTCTGTCTGTAATCATTTTTCAATCATTTGTTATTAATGAAATTAAGTCTTATTTCCGCTACATCTCTGCATTTTTGTGTATTTTTGTATTTCATTCTGTTCCTAGATAAATTTGGATCACTTATGGGATTATGAAAATAGCAAATTCGTTAGGAGTAGAGATGCCATATTCAATGAGAAGGTCATTTACAAATATCAGTTGCAGGGAAAGAAACAAGAAAAAGAAAAAAATAGAATACACAGTGCTTGATGAGATCACTAAAAAAGAAATTCCAAAGGTACTAGAAAATCAAAATGTACAACAACAAGATCAACATGTACTTAAAAATCCTACAAGTGTTGTTAGAAGATCTACTAGGTTATGTAATATCTCGAGGCTGAACCCAATTGTAAATGTAAATGAAAATGTACTTAAGCTCGTGAGCTGTTTTATATCTTTTTGGCGTGAATCTTCCATGGTGTAGTGCGCGCATGTACTGCGTAGTAAAATGATGAAATGGGCACATTCTAGGATACCGCGCGCAACATATTAAGTGCGTGCAATATTGAGGCTAGCGAGCCTTTGTGTATATGTTTTGTTTTATAGGCTGGTGAGCCAGTTATTATAATCTAGGATGCTTTTGTTTTGATTAGGCCGAAGAGCCTAGATGTTAAAGGCCAGTGTGCTTATTGTTGTACATGTTTCATAATTAATATAAATACACCGTTGTGCGTAGTTCGACCATGATAAAAGAGATGGGGGACTAAAATCCACTAGTAGGGGAAAGGGTGGGCACCAAAACTTAAGAAAAGGGCTAAGCTAGGGAGCTTAAGCCAAAAAAAAAGAAAAAGGAATATTATATTAATATTTCTTAAAGTATAAAGTATGGATAATTGTGTTATCCGAAGTTCTAAAGTTGGGGATAAGTGGGCCAAAGTAGCTCCCAACATGACAAGTGTCAAGTTGGGGACATGCATACATATTGTTGGGACTTAGTTCATTTTCACACTCCCCCATCATTCATACCATCATATTTTCCATCATTCAACCATGATGCCATGACCATTTTCACTCACGCAGTCAATTATCCTCAGACATTCATTTCACTATATCAGAACCTGTATCCATAGCCATTTTGTGTTGGTGTAGCTGGGGAGTGGGACTAAAGAAGTAGGTTGTCAGGCTCGTGGGATATTGAAGAGGCGGGTTGTCAGGACCGTGAGAAATTCTCTGGGTGAGAGAATTGCTGGGAATTGACTTCCTGAAGGTGCTGAACTGCAGCTACAGGGCTCTGAGACTTCCCATCCGGCCTGTTGCTGAAGCCCTGTAAGGGAAGTGGGGAAGCCGAGGGACTGTTGAGTAGAGAAGGGGCACACTTCCTTGGGTGGGACAGGCATGTGGGGAATGAGAGACCGTAGGTTGTTATTTTGAGTAGGCACCTATGATGGAGTCTTTCCTGTTTTCCATGAGACGTTAGCCTGGTTAGGAACCCTTACCCGGGTGGAGTGTAGTCCCATCTCGGGGGTGACCCACTGTTGAGAGTGATGAACAATGTGGTCTAAGGCTGGGAGGTTCGTGGAAGTTCTGCACGTAGTTGGTGACATTCTTACCAAGATAAGTATCAACTGTGTGATATATTTACATGCTGCATTGTTATTTATGTGCATATTTTTATGGGTTATCATATGTGCGATTATAACTGTGTTTATTTTTATGGGTATTTCCTGTATATGCTGCATGTATATGTTTACTTCTATTTTAATGTGAATATGTGCATTTACATAACATATTTGTCTGTTCACGTTTTATATATAAAGCTTGCACAAGAGTTCTGTGCGTGGATATGTTTTAATCACATGCAGATAGAAAATTGTCTGTGGCATAGGTCAGTTTGGACGCTGAGTATGTTCTGCACAGAGAACATATGTGTTCTCTGGCGTAGCGTGGCCTGGCATGGGTGGTCGAGGACGTTACAAAACTGTCTCAGAGCTAAGTAAAGCATTTGAGTAGTGGCATGGCTCGGCCTATTGGTGGTCGGGGATGTTACAATGTGGTATCGGAGCTTCAGTTTTCAACACTGAGCCTGGATGGGCTGAGAAAGTTGAGTTGAAGCAAAATGTCACAGAGGATTTATTTTGAAGTGGCCAAATTTCAGTTTGTAGAACGTCCATGGTAAAAAGTAACAACAACTGGGCGGAAATGGGGAAAAGCCCCAATTTCTATGGCTGAATTCATGAGAAAATTGAGAAATTCAGTCAAGTGATGACATATTACTGATTTAATATCTGTTCTAGCAAATTCAGACCTGGAATTGGTCGAATTTGAAGTTACAGTAAATCCATCATAGTTGGAGCGAGTTTTATAATTAAAATTCCCAATTCATGAATTGAGTTTGGGAAAAATTCGTTCCAGAAATGTCAACCCATAGTGATCTGTTGTTACAGAGGTTGAGCTGTTGTTATCAGGGTGAAATTGAACGAATTTCATAGTTGCAGAATGTCTATGGTGAATTGGGAAAAAGCCCCAATTTTTGCAGTGGAATTCACAAGGAATTGATGCGTATAAAAATGAATGTGCGTAGGTGGGTGCACTAAAAATGCATGATGCGTAGTGAAAAGCTTGTGTAGGTAAAAGTCGGCACTGTGCAAAAAAAAAATTAGTGTGGAGGTGTGCGTGCTAAAATTTTGGCGCCGCGCAGAAAATTTTTAGTGTGCGGGTGTGCGCGCTAAAATTTTGGTGCCATGCGAAAAAATGTTAGTGGCCGAGTGTGCGCGCTAAATTTTGGCACCGCACGGAAAAATGATGGTGTGCAGGTGCACGGGGTAAATTTTGGCGTTGCGCGGTGTGCACATGCATAAGAAGGTGCATGCAGTATACACACACATAATAATGGCGCGCGAGTTGTATGCAATATTGGTAGAGTGCATAAGAGTTTGATTGGTGCGCACACAATGTGGGTATATGTTATCGCACAACAATCAGTATGATGCGCGCAGAGTACTGGTGCACGGTGGGGGCATACTAAACTCTGGCATGGTGCAATGCGTAGAGTGAAATTCATGTGTAATATCAGCATGCGATACAAAAACTACGCACAACAGGTAATAGTGCAAGAACCAAAACTGCACACGGTAGATATTGGCGTGCGACACAAAAGTATTGCACAGTTATTGGCGCAACAGAGAAGTGATAAACACTGATTTTAAAGTTTGCGAAGTATGATTTACCTTGTGTTATTGTTGTGCGTGGTGAATATGGCTTCACAGGTTGATATTTGTGCGTGCGAAGTTGTTTGGAATGTGAACGACAGTAGAAAACCAACGAATTTCTGCAACGTTTTATATCATTTGAACGTCATCTTTTTGCAACATGTTTTTGAGGGCCCTAACAATGTTTTTAGCTAACCAAAAACCACGAGACAGAGGTGTACTAAAGGTACAATCTTTTTCTATAGCTTAAATGAAAGAGCTCATATAGATCTTTCTAATGGTGTAAACTATTCGTCAAACAAAGATTTTATGAGAAAGTTACAACACAAACAGTGGAGGGTAAAAAGTAAGACCCATCTAACTTCAGAGAGCCATAACTTTCTGCTCCGGAATCAGATTGAGGCGCAGGAGAAGTCAATGGAAATATATTGAGCCATAGAAGACATTCCAAGAGATGAATTAAATTTCTAAGGATGTTAAAAGTGTTTAACACGGAAAAGAACGTACCTGCAGCATATCAGTTACAATATGGAATTTTGGCCTAGAACTTCAGCAAGTTGTAATTAGCAGCCTGGAACCCATAATGAGGTGAAACTTGGATAGAGTGTCCATAAGATGTATATTACGAAACCCAATGGAGATCACATGAAAAATCCAATGGAGTAGGTGCAGAATTGCATAATTACAACACATAATTGCGCCAAGTTGAATTGTGAACAGAAAAGTTAATGGACAATTTTTAAATAGCCATAACTTTCTGCTCAAGACTTGGAATTGAGAATGGGAGCATGTGTTGGAAAGGTATAGGATATAGGAGTCTAATTATACACCCATAAAATTGATTTGGGCAGTAATTTTCACAGGAGATTAGAAGAATAATTCTGATGCATTATTGGAACAAAATTGTACATAATTTCATAAAATTGTTGAAATAGTTAGCCTAACAAATTTTGTTGACTGCACAGTTTTGAAGAGCTAAGAACTTTTGGTTCTTAATAGGTGTGAAGGTGGAAAATTTGGTTAAAAATAAGCTGAGGTACTCAAGGAAAGAATTCTATGACAAAAATATTTCATAAGATGATCAAAATCCAAGACTACAAAATGTTAAGGTATGAATCTTAGCCTAGCCGTAAAGTCTTTGGAAGCCACTACAGGAAGTCCTCTCATGTTAGTCAAGTATCCAATGGAATCTGGGCAGAGGAATAGATCAAGTAATGAATGAATTAGTGAAATTTCATTCACTCCTAAAGAAGCCAATATACAAATTAAGCAATACATTGGAGTCAAATCTATTATAAAAGGAATTGGCTACCTGAATGACAATAATCAGATAAAGAAAGAGGCTTATTGCATATTGGATAAGGAGTGCATCAGATCCATGGATTAGCTATGAAATTAGAGTAATTCTTCCCTTATGGTTATCATAGTGCGTAGTGGAAGCATGGTATGAAGGGCATTATTTATGATATGATAGAATTGGATTGTGCAAGGTAGGTTGAAATCAGATTGGTCAAGACAAGGGAAAGTAATAGACAACAAGAAAATCCAAGTACTGATATGATCAGTTAAGGAAAGGATAAATCAAGTACCTCAAGAAGGAAGTGGATGTTAACTGTCCAAGGTTACTTAGAAAACATGACTGGAAATATAATTGGGTCATGTAGGAGTTGGATCAGAGGGATCCGAATAATAGGGTAATGCTGAAAAATAATATTAGCAAAATATGTAGTTGCAAGTCCATGAACATCCTAGAATAATGAAAGAACAATTCATTGGGTAGATATCAAACAATTGGGAATGCATGAAAACACTCCAAGGGGGAAATCAAGAATACTAGTAGATATTATTGATGCATTCCAGAAGTATTGAATATATTTCCACAATAACATGAAGATGTCAAAGCCAAGAAAGACTTAAAGGTGAAATGAATCTCTATAGAGAGTCGGTAAAGAACCATGAAGAATAAAATGGTTCTATGCATGGTTTGAATGCAAAAGAGATGGTGCCTGAGAAGAATCCGTCTCAAATGGCATGGATCCATGAGTGACATTCCCAGGGGGTGGAGGTACCACTTGAAACTATGTTGGTAAGTTAAAATCCGTATTAAGTGCTTTTAATTAATTCTATGCAGCTAGGGAAGGAGGCATATGTCCATCCTTACAACATGCTAAGAAATTTGGCTATGAAATCATAGTTTGAGGCTAGTTGGCAAAGAGTAGAGAAGAATGAAAGAAAACCCAAATACTAAATTATTCATTCAAGGAAGAAATGGAATAGTTCAGTCCAAAAAATAAATGGATGTTGAAGATCCAAAGTCTATAAGACAACAAGATTGGAATTATAATTCATCCAAGTATGAGCTGGGATAGATGGATCCAAAAAATAAATTAAATCTGAAGGTTAATATCATTTTAGTATTTGGATGGAAAAACAAAGGCATCCAAGATGATTTGGCTAGAAAGTGCTCAGATCAGAAATAATCATGCACAATGGTTACAATGGGGAGCACTTGAATATTGAAGAATCCAAAAGAATGGAAGACTTCTAGGATAAACAAGGAAACATGATACATGAAGAAAGGATTTGCTGCAATTACTGTAGAAGCAAGTATTTTATGGCTTTTTGGGACAACCATAAAGTGAGATTGCTTGCATGTTTGCAAGTGTTGATAATAATGTGGCTGCATATGAAAGAAAGCAACAGAACGATGGAATGTTGATTATAAGACTGATAAAGAGGCATAAGAGATTCTATTGTTATCAACTAATCAGGTAGCATTAAAATTGTTTAATGCTAGCCATGCAGGTAAGTATTTCTCTTTTGAAATTAAATTGCATAATTGCCGAAGGGAAATTCAAGTAAGGATTTCCCAAAATTGAAGTTTATAATACACTGTATGGTATTGTTTAAGTGCATTGACAAGATTAAGTTACCACTAAGTGTGGTAAAGGATAGAGGTCTGTTATATATATCAAAGATTTTAGCTTTTGAATGCACACATTGACATAGTAGCATGTCATGTTAATTTGGTTATGAGGCAATAACCAGAGAAAACAAAAAGATAATAACTTGTTATAGGAATGATGCTAAGAAAACTAGTCATGTATGAGACCAGGACATGATTGGATATGGAAAGGTATGGTTATAGAAATATTATGTGCCACACAAATACCCAATGAGCTTCCTACTTTAAATAAAACTTGGAATGCAACCTTTTTTCTAACACTAATAAACACTACAAAATTGTCTTCTTGGTGTAGTGTTCAGGTCGACAAGGAAGACTTCCAAGTAATTGTGAAGACAATGTGAAGTGTGTGGAGATGTGTCAAGACATTGGCTAGATTTCAAATTTATGGATGGTGAGATGCATGACTTAGATAAATCTCATTCTGAAAAAAAAATGCAAGGGTGCATTGAATAAATAAGTGTTGAGAGTTGCACTCATGCCTGGTAAGTGGTCGAGTTGCACTCATACATGATGGAATTGTATACTTAAATGCATTTTGATTAATGCATTTTGTGAATGGATGTATATATGTTTTTACATGGAAATAATTATACTAATGGTTGAAATGTGCTAACTCATGAAGTTGAGAACATTTCAAGAACTGTTAAACATTGCAACATGAAAGTTGCAAGTGAGGTGGTCACATGCATAATGACTACAAAACATTTATGTTCAGAAAATTGAAGGAATGAACTTACTGTTATTAATTATGAACATGCATATGCATATAATGATGAGTCATTCTATTTGGTTAAGTTGTTTGGAAATTGTGATTGAATTGCTAGGTCCATGCAATTCTATGATCATGGCATAAGGTGTTGTACATGTTGAATTATGATGTACAGAAAATATTGACAATTTGTTGGTTGTATGCAATATATAATCATTGTAGGAAAAAAAAATGGTATTTAGCATGGTGCTTGCTGAAATACATAAGGAAAACTACATCATATTATTGCAACAACAATGAAAAATTATAAAATAGAATTTCATATTTTGGGAAAAGTCAAATTCATTATGAAATTAATTTGATTTCTAAAAATGGAATTTTTATAATGCTCTCTCATGATAAATGCATGTTTATGATGCATATGAGATGATAATGATTAAAATTAGAACTCCTGGAGCCATGGTGCTCTGAGACTTCCTGTCTGGCTTGTGCTAGAGCCTTGGAAGGGAAGTTGAGCAGTCGATGAATTGTTGGACAGTGAAGGTGCATACTACCTTGGGTTGTAGAGGCATGTGGGGAAGAGAGACCGTTGGTTGGAGTGATACGAAGGTTTGGTACCTTGGCCTAGAATATGTCGATATTGATTGTGGGCCGTGGTTATCTTAGGAAGCCCTGATGGATTCATAGCCATGCTCAGGAGTGGTACACTGCTGAGAGTTTATCAACAATAAGATACAAGTCTGGGTGGAATGACATGGATCTACATCTAGTTGTTGCTTCAATGAAGTATAATTGAAGCACGTAGTAAGGAACAATGAGTTGAATTATTTCCTGAAGCAGCTCTATGGAATAGAGAAATTGACTTTCGGTTGCAGTATGTGTACCGGAATTGGTGCTGGAAAGTAGAGAACCAGATGGATAACAAAATTTCAATAGCTAAAGCTTGGAAATCTTAGAGAATTAGAATGGTACATGGTATATAATGCACTGAGGACAGTGCATAAATAAGGGGAGGGGATTGTAATATCCCCAGGATGAACCCAATTGTAAATGTAAATGAAAATTTACTTAAGTTGGTGAGATGGTTTATATCTTTTTGGCATGCATATTCCATGGTGTAGTGCATGCATGTACTGTGCAGTAAAAGGATGAAATGGGCACATTATAGGATACCGTGCACAACATATTAAGTGCATGCGATATTGAGGCCAACGAGCCTTTGTGTATATGTTTTGTTTTATAGGCTAGTGAGCTAGTTATTATAAGCTAGGATGCTTATGTTTTGATTAGGCCGAATAGCCTAGATGTTAAAGGTCAGTGTGCATGTTGTTGTACATGTCTCATAATTAATATAAATACATCACTGCGTGCAGACCGACCACGATAAAAGAGATGGGGGACTAAACTCCACTAGTTGGGGAAATGGTGGGGGCCAAACGTTAAGAAAAGGGCTAAGTTAGGGAGCTTAAGCCAAAAAAAGAAGAAGGAATATTATATTAATATTTCTTAAAGTATAAAGTATGGATAATTATGTTATCCTAAGTTCTAAAGTTGGGGACAAGTGGGCCAAAGTAGCTCCCAACATGACAAGTGTCAAGTTGGGGACATGCATACATATTGTTGGGACTTAGTTCATTTTCACACTCCCCATCATTCGGACCATCATATTTTCCATCATTCCTTCCATCATTCAACCATGATGCCATGACCATTTTCACTCATGCAGTCAATTATCCTCAGACATTCATTTCACTGTATCAGAACCTGTATCCATAACCATTTTGTGTTGGTGTAGCTGGTTAGCTGGGGAGAGGGACTGAAGAAGTGAGTTGTCAGGCCCGTGGGATATTGAAGAGGCGGGTTGTCAGGCCAGTGAGCAATTCTTTGGGTGAGAGAATTGTTGGTAATTGACTTCCTAAAGGTGCTGAACTGCAGCTACAGGGCTCTGAGACTTCTCGTCCGGCCTGTTGCTAAAGCCCTGGAAGGGAAGTGGGGAAACCGAGGGACTGTTGAGCAGAGAAGGGGCACACTTCCTTGGGTGGGACAGGCATGTGGGGAATGAGAGACTGTAGGCTGTTAGTAGGCACCTGTGATGGAGTCTTTCCCATTTTCCATGAGCCGTTAACCTGGTTAGGAACCCTTCCCCAGGTGGAGTTTAGTCCCAGCTCGGGGGTGACCCACTGTTGAGAGTGATGAACAGTGTGGTCTAAGGCTGGAAGGTTCATGGAAGGTCTACACACATTTGGTGACATTATTACCGAGATAAGTGTCAACTGTGTGATAAATTTACATGCTGCATTGTTATTTATGTGCATATTTTTATGGGTTATCATATGTGTGATTATAACTATGTTTATTTTTATGGGTATTGCCTGTATATGCTGCATGTATATGTTTACTGCTATTTCAATGTGAATCTGTGCATTGACATAACATATTTGTTTGTTCACGTTTTATATATAAAGCTTCTGCAAGAGTTCTATGCGTGGATATGTTTTAATTGCATGCAGATAGAAAATTGTATGTGGCATAGCTCAGTTTGGATGCTGACTATGTTACAATATGTTCCACACAGAGAACGAATGTGTTCTTTGGCGTAGCGTCGCCCGACATGGATGGTCGGGGACGTTACGAAACAGTCTTAGAGCTAAGTAAAGTGTCTGAGTAGTGGCATGGCTCGGCTTGTTGGTGGCCAGGGATGTTACATGTTAAGTAGACCCCTTGAATGATACTCTCCTTCATTATATTATTTATTGTTGATTGATTCTGGTGAACCAAAAAGTTATGAAGAGGCAATGCAGGTAGAAACTAAAAGGAACTGGGAGAAAGGAATGAAAGAGGAAATTGACTCCTTGGTAAATAACCAGACATGGGACTTGGTTCAGTTTTCTGCAGGAAAAAGAGCATTGCAGAATAAATGGGTTTATAATTTGAAGGAAGAAGATGGAGGCAAAAATTGGTACAAGGCTAGACTTGTTGTAAAGGGGTTTCCACAAAAGAAAGGTATATATTTTGATGAAATATTTTCTCATGTTGTTAAAATGAATTTAATTAGGACTATTTTAAGTCTTATGGTAGTAGAATATTTTCATCTTGAACAATTAGATGTAAAAACAACTTTTCTCCATGGGGATTTGGATGAAGAGATTTATATGCAGTAGCCATAGGGGTATGAGGTCAAAGGGAAGGAAAATTTGGTATGTAGGTTGAAGAAGAGCTTGTATGGACTAAAGCAAGCTCCAAGGTAGTGGTATTTGAAGTTTGACAGGTTTATGAATGAACAAAGTTATAGTAGATGTCATTTTGATCATTGTGTTTATTTTAAAAGGCTAGAAAATGGAAGCTATATTATCTTACTATTGTATGTAGATGACATGCTTGTTGCAGGGTCTAATATGAAAGATATAAAATTTCTCAAGAAGAAATTAGCTAATTCATTTGTGATGAAGGATTTGGGTGCTACAAAGAAAATCTTTGGTATGAGAATAAAAAGTGATAGGAAAAATTACAAATTGACATTGTCTCAGGGTGAGTACATAGAGAAGGTGTTGGAGAGGTTTAGAATGGCGAATGGAAAACTAGTTAGTACACCTTTGACCAACCATTTCAAATTAACCAAGGAAATGTGTCCCAAGACACAGGAGGAGATATAATACATATATAGGGTCCCTTATTAATCAACAGTCGAAAACTTGATGTATGAAATGGTTTGCACAAGACCAAATATTGCACATGCAGTGGGAGTTGTGAGCAGGTATATGAAAAATCCAGGTAAAGAACATTGGGAGGCAATAAAGTGGATTCTCAGGTATTTGAGAGGTACTACTACTCATGCATTATGTTTTGGAGGTTCAAACACTGTTCTACAGGGATATGTTGATTTAGATATGATAGGTGATAAAGATAGCAGTAGGAGCACCACATGGTATGTTTTTACTATAGGTGGAACAACAATAAGTTGGATTTCAAAACTGAAAAGGTTGTTGCACTTTCAACAACAAAAGCAAAGTATGTTGCTTCTACAAAGGCTAGTAAAGAGATGATTTGGTTACAAAGGTTTATGGAGGAATTGGGAAAGAAGCAGGAGAATAATAGGTTGTACTGTGGCATTGAGAGTGCCATTCATCTTTCAAATAAATCATCCTTCCATTCAAATATTAAGCATATAAAACTCATGTACCATTTCATACGATTCGTCTTGGAAGATGGACATTTGAAGTTGGAAAAGATACATACTAGCCAAAATCCCTTCATTTTGTTGGATAATAAAAAGGAAGGACCTGACAATTTCTCTGGTGGACATAGCCCACACTGGGCGGACCACATATATCTGTGTCTCTATTTTATTGTGTATCTTCTATGTTTTATTTCCACATTTGTTTTATTTTATTACTCCGTGATCTTGTTTTTCTAACAAATTTGACTCTTGACACTCCATGTCTGCTACCTGTGGGTCTCAAGACATGATCTCCTTAGTTACCCCTAGCGTTGGGGGGGGGGGGGGGGTAACATCTGGCTTATACATGGTGACATGTTCTCACCGTAGAGCACATGAGAACCTCAACATCTCCTTGTATGACCTGTGCCTACACACACTGAAACAAGACACGTTGGGATATCAATGGGTGGCACACTCACTCGTTATTCATAAGAGAAAGTATGCCGACTATACAAAATATAGAGCAAGGATTGAAAATAATTTTATTTGACACTTTTTTAATCTAATATATCAATATGAGTATGCAAAGCATAAGAATGTAACATAACAATATGCAATGATTCAAGAAAATAATATGCATATCATAAGAATGTATGCAAATCCAAACAAGATGCAAATATACTACCATGATATGCATGATGCAACATATATAATGTAATGCAAGATGAAAATGCCTACCCTAACCTACCTACTATAATCCAGGTTAGTCATGTTCCATTGGGGTAATAAAGTTTGAGAAGGTGTACATTAACATGTAACTTTATCCTTTCTCCTTCAAGCGTGGCTAAGTTGAATCAGTTGAGACGTGCCATACTTACAATCTATTAGGGTCCAGTCAACGAGCTATCTAGCTTATTATGCATTCCTGGTTTTTCCCTTCTTTTGTTCCAAAGTAGCACATGGTCTCCTTCTTTGAAAAAACTACTCATTTCTTTACAATCAAACGTTCTCTTAATATTCTCTTGATTGCATGTCATTTGATCCAAAGCATCCCTCCTAGATTCATCTAGTTCTACCAGTTGATTGATCCTTCCTTGCAAATCCTCCTTATCAATCATCTATTTTTGTGTGAAAAAAAGGGTAGGAATTTGGAGGTTGATGGGCAACTTATCTTCCAGTTCATATACAAGATCAAACGAGGTTTTTATTGTGGAAGTATTTGTTGTAATGCGATATTCCCATACATCGTACTTGATCTTACTATACTAGGCCTTCTTGTTCCCCCTACAATATTTTTGACAATATTCATTAGGGTTTTATTACTCAATTATGCTAATCCATTCCCCGAGTGATAGTAGTTTGAAGAGTGAGACAAGACGATCCCGTACTTGAAGTATAATTCCTCCAATGCAAGGGAGATAAATGATTTATCATTGTCAGTAGTAATTTTGGCAAGTGTTACACACCAAAATGCCACACTTAAGTGTCACACCTAAGTTTCGTAAGTGTCGTAAAGTGTCATATGCACCTTACTAAGTGTTGCATGCACTTTGTCAAGTTCTTTATTCACCTTAATAAGTGTCGCATGAACTTTACTAAGTGTCGCAACCCCTTGACACCATCAAAGAAAATTTTTCATAATCCCTAAGTGATTTTGTAGGAAGAAACCCATCATTTGAAAGCCGAAAACATGCCTTTTACTTGGAATTTTGACCATTTTTGGAGGGTTTTGAAGGTCAATGCTCCTCTTCCCATGTATATGGAGCATTGAACCCTTAATAATGCTCCCCTTCCCATGCTTAGGGAGCATTTCTAACACTCCGTGTTCAATTTTGAGGGAGCGTTGATGTGGTCAAAGGAGGTTGTAACTATCCCACCTTTTTCTAAGGTACAAATCCAAGGATATTCAAGTTTTTTTGGGTCAAAGATTCGAGTCACCATACTTGGGTCCATCCTAGGCAACCTTAAGAATCCAAAATCCCAAATTATGGAGTAAAATCCTCAACCATTTCCCAAAATATCTTATGGTGGTTAATCCTCCCAATCCTATATATTGAGGGAATTTCCATGGTGAAAGGGGGAGGAATCCACTGAAGCATCATCATTCTTATCTAAAGACATTCATGCAAGGGTTGGACTAGAGAGCTTGGATATGTTGTTTCAACATTAAAGGTGATTTGTAAGTGATTTATTTATTGTCTTTCCATTAATATAAACTTGGCCTATTCCCTTCAAGTTCATGTGTTCAAACATATTCCCTATTGTTGTTTCAATCATTGTAGATAGATCTATTTTGTATAACCACATAGAGCAGAAGAAGGAGATTCCTTGTTGTCCATTTCAGGTCGTGTCTTGCACCTAGGAGCTTGGAGATCAAGGTCATAGGTTGGAGCAGGGAGGATGACCATCGTAAAAAGGTACGCCACATTCTCTTCCATCTCATTTATGTCAGTCAATATAATATAAAGGGACGTTAGTGTCCATTTGTTTGCTTCTGTATTTGGACAAAATAATGGGTCTTGGTACAAAGGGGAGTTCAAACTGTCCGCAGGGTGAAATTTCTCACAATAATGAAACTACAGGAGTACCAAATCATGTTATGATCCTGTGCTCAAGGAAACTCATGACAACTTCCTCAATTTCCTTTTTTGTTGGGATGGCCTCTACACACCTAGTGAAATAGTCTGTAGCGATCAAAACCCAATGATATCCATTACTAAAGTTATGCTTGAATTCAATAATAAAATTTAGACCCCATTGTTGAAAAGGAGCTTCAACAATGACTGGTTTCAAAGGGAGCATAGTGAGTCATTGTTTTCTTGTGAAGAAATGGCAAGGTTGGCATGATTTGACATAATGATGGGTATCGATGAACGATGTGGGCCAATAGTAACCTGCCCTTAGTATATTATGGGAGATAGTACATGCAACATAGGAACCTACACAATACCTTGAATGGATTTCCTTAATCAAATGGTTCACTTCATCTTTATTTACACACCTAAGGATGATTCCATCATGTTCTTCCAACCTAAACCATCTTGGGTCAAGAAATACTTCATGGCCTTCAGCTTCAAGGCCCTCTTCTTGTGATCTACTAAGTGGTCAGGGCATGAAAGTTTCGTTAGGTAGTAGATAATGTCCACATACCACTCATCATGTTCCAATTCACTCACTATCACATTGACTTGTTCATTCTCTCCATGGCCTTGTTGTTGCTTTCGGTCAGCGTTTGGGCTAGACCTTGACCCTTGATAATATTGATGGGATTTATCTCTAAATCACACTCTTCGAGTTTGGACACCCACTTTCCCCTAGTGCCTAGAAAATCCTACTGAGATAGAACATCCTTTACGGTAGGATAAGGCACATAAGCTATAATCTTGTTATATCTGATATAACTTCTAAAGTGCTTAAGGGACTTGACAAGGGCATAAGATTGCTTCTCAGTGACGGAGTAGTTCAATTCTACATCTCAGAGGGCCTTAATCATGAAAGTGATTGGTTTCTCATGGTCATCCTTATTTTTGTGTAACAAGACTCTGGCTATAGTGTCTTTAGAAGTGAATGAGAAAATTATGAAGTCACATGAGTAGTCAGGGATGACCAGGACAGGTGCCTTAGTAATGGCATATTTAATGTCTTCAAAGGATTTCAGGATATTGTTATACCATCTTAAAGTTACATCCTTTTTAAGTAAAGCATTAATGGGTTTGATATTTTCGATGAAATTCAGTATGAATCATTTGATAAAGTTTATTTTACCGAAGAATGATTGTAAAGACTTCTTGTTAGTGGGAGGTCATATATGATTGATTGATTCAACCCTTTCGAGTTCGATAGAAATGCCTTCTTTCGAGACTATGTGTCCCAACAACTTCCATTTATCCACATCGAAGATGGACTTTTTGGGATTAAGGGAAATGCCATACTTTCTACATCACTAAAATATTGTTCTTAGGTGCAAAACATACACATTCATTTCTTTGGACGCGACTGTTAAATCATCTTGGTATATTTCTATGATCTTTTCAATGAGATATTTGAAGGAAAAATCCATTTCTCTTTGGAAATTAGAACCAACATTCATAAGGACAAAATGCATCCTTAGGTAGATGAAAGTTCCCCATGGGGTAGTGAATGTCGTCTTAAGTTGATCCGCCCTTTTAAACAAGACTTGGTTATAACTAGAGAAACCATCCAAGATGGACATCATCCCGACATTGGTAATTCTCTGTAACAAATGTTCCATGTTTGGGAGAGTGTAGTTATCTTTTGATGAGAGTTGGTTAAGGTTCCCAAAATCAACTAATAGTCTAATGTCTCCATTCTTCTTCCGAACCACCACTAGGTTTGACGTCCATGAAGAATATTTGATAGGGACTATGATACCAACATATACCATCTTTTGAAGTTCCTTCTAGATTTGGGGTGCCAACTTTGGATTAATATGTCTTAAATTTTGTCTGAATTGTTTGGCTCCATCTACCAGAGGAATGGTGTGTTGGATGAAATCAATTCTATATACTTTTAGGTCATCATAAGTCCAAGGAAAACATTCTTAAATTGGAAAATGAGGTATAATATCTTTCTTCTCTTGGACCTTGTAGTTCCCTTTCCTATTTTTACCATTCTCAGCTCAATCTCTATCCCAATGTTGAATTCCAACTATTTATCATAATGGTCTTAGAAATGTTTTCCCCTATAAATGTCATGTTTATCAAACATTTGTTCTAAGGAAATACATCCTTTTAGGAGGGTGTTGTTGGGAAAGTCTATAACTTCCAGATTCATGGAATTGGCCATGAAATTTATTTGGGAGTTAGAGAAATATTTACCACCTTGCATGAATATGAGGATCTAGGCATGATCATCAAAGGCTTGCCAATACTCAAGGTTGTTAGGTACCGAAGGTCTAAAGACTACTTCCATTTTGCACAAGTCTTGGAGAGGACCCTCACAAGGTTGCAGAGTGGAAGCAGAGACATCCAAGGTGTTAGCCACATGGTTTTCTTCTCTAGGAACTACTTCAATTGAGAATTCATCAAAGAATTTCATAACATCTCTCACACAATCCCTATACTTCTTCAACCTTTCATTTTCAATGGCGAACTTCAAATTTATCTGAGAAACCACTAGATCAGATTCTCCTACTACCCTTAAGCGCCTTATTTTCCTATCAAGGGCTAGAGTTAAAGCTCTATTGTGGCTTTAACCCATAACCATATGATAATTTCTCTGTATCATAATTTGCGACCATATTGAGGATTGTCTCCTTTTTGGGTTAGTTATAGGAGCTTGCATTTGTTTTTCTGTTTGTTTGGCTTGTTTATATATTTATTGAGTAGTTTAGTAATTCAGAGTCTTACTTGTGCCTTTGCAAGCCTTTTGGCCCTTTATTTACAATCTTTCTGGAATATTTAGGGTTGCATACATGGCCTATAGTGTAGACAAGTGTGTACAAACACGCCCTACCCTTGAGACAGATGCATACATGTGCATCATGTTGTGTGCACAGTCGCGTACATCTCCTGAAAGAGAGTTTTTCAACTTCCCTCAACCTTTTTGGAAGTTGTTTTTGGTTTTCTGGGATCTTTTCAAGTCCTCCGAGTCTCTGTATCTTGTTGTTAGTTTCATAAATAAGTTAAGTTAGTTAATCTCATAAGGAAAAATAAAAAAAGTATTAGTTTCCATTACTAATTACTTCAATCCTAGTTTGGTAGTGTGAAATTTCTTTTGTTGAGTTTTTTCTTTCTTGGGGTTCTTTGGTATCCCTCCTTATAGTTTGAATGATTCTAATATAGTCCTTTCTATCTCTCTGCCTTACTTTCACTGGTTTAGAAAAGAAAAGAAAATTTTTAGTAGTTTTTCATTTTTGTTTTGCTTCAAAAACAAGAAAATACAAAAAGAACTTTGCTTTGTTCTTTTCTTTCAGTTTTTACGCTTTTTATCACTGAAAAGAAAGTTCATTTCCTAGCATTCTTTCTTCTCCTTTGTGCATTGAATTCAAATACATACTTGCATTCTTGAAATATTTTGAGTTTTCATTGGTATCGGTCATAGTTTCACTTCGAAGAGAAAAATATTCAACTTTTCTTGTTTTGAAACGTTGCATTGCATTTGAAAGTTAAGATCTTGCATTTAGAAGTGTTCTTGTAGAACTATTTTTCCATTGAATAGTTAGTTTTGTTCATTGATAAAAAATAATGTTCTTAAGTGTTTTAATTTCTACAGGGTCTCAACCACATCACTAGTTTCACATCCATCAACTCTTGAGTAACAACAACTAGAAAAATTAACGCGTAATCTAAAAACTGACTAGAATTTTATTTGTAGGGTTCAAAAATTAGTCAAGGATTAGGGCCTTGGATTAGGATTGGAGAGACAACTCTCCAAGGCCATTGAAAAAACATAGGATTATGACTTAGGGAGAGTAAAAAATCCAATTTTCATATAGGTATAGCCGGGAGCCTCCTCTAACACATGAGTTAAACATAAGGTCGAGTGATAAAGAGTTGACGAGACTACCCCTCTGAGACTTGAACAAGCGTAGCGGATTGATCGTATGTGAGGGTTTCATTAGTGTATATGACTCCATGTGAGGTAGTGATTTTGGAGATTCAGGCATAGCTACCCTACCCATACGTTCGACCCCGACTGTAGACTGTACCCCTAGGACACTGACTGCGAGTTGGTAGCTTTAGTATCCTCTCCTGGGTACCACATAGGTGACAACATGGGGCTTCCCATGGTACTTGAGGTAGACGTCGTATCACACTATCAATACCCCTAGAGGGTTCCTTGTGAAGCAAGGGTTACTTGCATCGGGTACGGGTGTTACGTCGAGGTTGGAGTAATGGCTTCTCACTCCATTCTTCGGTCGCATGACTTAATCAACCCGTGTCATTTTTTAGAAGGGCCATTTCCTCACTTCTTTGTTTCTTTAGTCTCAGGACCTAATCCACCTACGCTGAGGTATTGAATAAGTGGTTTCTGCGTGTTTCTTCTTTAAGTAATTTTGATAGTGGTGTGCTATGTGTGTGTAGTTGGCCTTAGAAAGTTTGTTGGTGGTTACTCTGAATATTTGATTTAAAGTGGCTAACCAACTACTTCGTTGATCTTGAAGGGTCCAAGGCATTTTTTTGATAAGAGTGGAGTCTTCGCCACCTCCACAGAGGCATCTGTTATCACTCCAAGAAACCCTTTGTGGTTGCAGACCAAAGGTGCTTGGTAACTTAAGAAATTATAAATAATGAAAGGTTGGATCAATGGGATAACAGAAAGTAACTAATGAGAAGACAACTCACAATGTAATCAAATAAAAC